>PVKA01011403.1:7212-61167 GCA_004027165.1 Ctenomys sociabilis
ATTTTTTTTTTTTTTTTTTTTTTTTTTTTTTTTTTTTTTTTTTTTTTTTTTTTTTTTTTTTAGTTTTGTCAGAGATGGATGTTCCATTGCCATTTAAATATTGTAGGTACATGAATTCAGAAAAATATTGCAATATAGTCCAGCAGTCCATAATAGTAATGGATTATCTGTAGGGCTGACGATGTCAGAAGTTGTTGACTTGAGTCTTTTACAGCTTAGTATATTAATATAACTTCACTTTTTATACTTTTCTACTGGATGGTTAAGACCAAGATAAAGCAAGACCTATATAACAAGAAATATAACTTTTGTATCTGCCAAAGTTGGTCAAATCCCCTGAGGATTTTCCCTGAAACCCTATACAGCAGTTTGTAGATCCTTTGTCATTGTGAGCCACGTGGATGAGTCACGGCCATTGCTTGACCAATTTGTTCTCTGTGAAAGCCTGAGAGAATGTTTTCTATCCATGTGACTCTCCTTAGGCACACTACATCACTGATCACTTTCCTCTGTGGCCCCATAATCTCCTTGATCAGTATGTTTGGAACACAACTGAGCTACAGGATATTACAGTACAGGTTCTCCTCTGTCTGAGTCCTCACTGATCTTGAAAGGCCAAAATGTTGGTAGTCCTTGCGGCCTTTCTTTTTCTGTAATTTTTGGCTTGCAAACTTAAGTTGTTAATCCTCCAGAAGAGAAGCTTAATGATATTATTGCCATGTAATCTAGGCAGTTTAGCTTAACCTCATTATCTGTCTGAATATCAAACATCTTAGACATAGCATGGAAAAGGTATTTTCCATCACGTATTGATATGTTAAACTTTAAATCCCTACAGAATGTGCAGAAAAAAAGAAAATAAAATTAAAAATATAAAAAGAATTCCAAACACAGGAATAAATAATTACACATTTTTATTCAGAAATTTAGAAATTTAACCATATACAACATTGTAGCAGCACAGTCCTATGACATTTTTTTCTTGTCTTTTGTTTTCATTTATCAACCTTTTCTTTTAAAGAAACATTTACTTGAGAGACAGGGTAAAAGTAAGTGGTATGATATGACAAGCAGTACATATTTATAAGACCAGAATGACAGGCAATCCAAGCATGACCCTAGTATTATACATTGCCATCTTCAGTGCAATTGCTTAGTTCACAGGTAGCATCATGTATAGTTTAGTCAGGGTGAGACTCCTACCAATTAACTGCTAGTTTCAAAAACCTGCTTAAGATTCTCAGGATCATTGCCTTATCCATCTTTTGTGTATAAAATTATAAAATTCAAAGAGGACAGATCTTTTTTTTTTCTTTCAGTCCTTTATTCTGGTTTCTTACACACTTGGTTTTCTTTTCTTATGTTGAGTAAGATGCTATTTAATTTTGTTCTTCCATAGCTAATATTTTTATGTATATGCTTTAATGATTTTTTTCTTTACAGTAAGTTTTGGACAATTTCATTTTTGTGTTTAATTGTTTACCCTATTTGGTGGGTTCTTTCCATTCTCAATCATGGAGTTGTCATTTTGCTCCCTCTACAACACCTTTTAGTAGTCTGTAGATTTGGCTTTGTCATCTTGAAATTCGTAAGTTGTACTTTGTCATGGAAGTATTTCACTTCTTCATTATACTTTGTCATGGAATTTGTTTTCTTGCAAGACTTGAAGTACTTTGCTCCATGCTCTTCTTGCCTTGATGGTTTGTGAAGAGAAGTCTGCCATTATTCTTTGTTCCTTATTTTTTAATTTTTCCTTTATTGAAGTACAAATATCAATGAGACAGTTTTAAGATACCTTGACAAGATGGATTTCATAAATTAATACATTGCAAACTGTTTTCATAATGTTTTGGTATCATAGAAGGTGCATACATGATATTATACTTACAGACATTATTATACCGTATGTCTCTTATCATTAAATAAAGAGAGTGTAGCTGTTTGCATAACTTATTTTTTATACCTGAATTACATCAAAAATTCAATAATTAATACTTTCTACCTTGTTATTTTCCTCGTGGTTGTCTATAGTACTAGAAGCCAACAAAATATCCTGTCCAACCACCATTAGTGCAAATCTTGCCTCTCATAGGATTACGTAGAAGAACAGCATTATCTATCCCAACTGTACAGTCTATACACACACATCATGATTTTTCCTTTCTATACCCCTTCCTTTGTCTACACCTGTCAAAGATGGACATTCCGTTGTCATTCAACTAACTTAAGTACTTGAA
The DNA here is from genome assembly GCA_004027165.1 of Ctenomys sociabilis. Taxonomy (NCBI): domain Eukaryota; kingdom Metazoa; phylum Chordata; class Mammalia; order Rodentia; family Ctenomyidae; genus Ctenomys; species Ctenomys sociabilis. Next base: position 9,450 of record PVKA01011403.1, read on the forward strand.
CTTGAAAACACAATCCAACACAGAACAGCATTCCACAACACTAGTGAGTTATTCAAAGAAGTTGTTGACCACAGCCACTTACAGCTCAGCTTAATATTATGGCCCCGCGATGTATACTTCATTTTTATACTTTTCTGCTGGATGGTTAAGACCTAAATAGAGCAAGACTTATATACCAACACATGTACTTTATGTTTCTTATGTAGTCAGTGAAGTCCTCTCAGGGTTTATCTTGTAGTCCTGTACATTATTCTGTAGATCCTTTGTCTGTGTCATCCATGTGGATGAGTCACAGCCAATGTTTGACCAGTTTTCTCTCTGTGAGGGCCTGAGAGAAAGTTTTCTCTCCATGTGACTCTCCCCAGGCACACTATAGAACTTCAATCTCTTTCCTCTGTGGCTCCATAATCTCCTTGTTCAGAAAATTTGGAGCTCAACTGAGTTTCATGATGTTGCAGTACAGGTTCTCCTATGTCCTGAGTCTTCACAGACCTTGAAAGGCTAGAGCCAAAATGTTGGCTGGCCTTGTGGCTCTTCTATTTCTCCAACTCTGACTTGTGAACTTAGGTTGTTAACCATCCAGAAGAAAAGCTGATTAGTATCCTGCAGCATATGCCATTCACTTTGCCTTATCTGACTCTATTGACTTTAGTTGTTGTTGTGCATTTCCTTTTGTATTTCTGTTTTTCGCTTGTTATACTAGGGACACTATACGATATTTACACATGTGTGTCTGGCTTATTTCACTTATGAGTATATGTTCAAATGGCATCCACTTCAGTATAAATGCTTCAAACTTATCATTCTTAATAGCTGAGTAATACTCCATTATATAGAAATACCACATCTTTTTCAACCATTCCTCATGTGATGGACATCTTGGTTGTTTCCAAGATTTTACTATCACACATTGCGCTGCTATAAACATAAGTACACATATATCGCTATGATACAATGTTTTCAGATCCTTTGGGAAAATTCCCAGTAGGGGGATAGCTGGCTTGAATGGGATTTCTAGTCCTACTCTTTTGAGGAGTCTCCACACTGACCTCCACAATGGTTGTACCAGTCTACATCCCCACCAGCAGTGGAGAAGCATTCCCTTTTCTTGCCCAGTGGACTTTAGGGCAGGGGAATCCAGGGAGGTGCTGGTGAGTGGGTCCTGAGCTTTCAGGCCGTTCACTGGCTTGGAGGGCTTGGGGGTGGGGATCTGGGTAGTGCCCGTGGGAAGAAGCCAAAGGCTGTCCCTGAGACTCACCACACACTCACTGATCTATAAGCCTGCTGAGTCGTGCAAATTCCCACTCACTGGGAGAGTTTGCAGCAGCATCCAGGAGGCCCCTGGAGTCAGCCGTTGTCTCAGGCCAGTCTCTCGAGCTGGTCTGCGTGGGTGGGATCCCATTTTTCTTTTCGATAAACAATTTTATAAATTTTTACAAATAATTTGTGTCTCATGTGTCCTGTATAAAAATATTTGCCTATATCATAAAGTCAACATACAGATTTATTTGGTAACTTTCGTCAAAGTTCAACAGTTTTAAGTTTTATTTTATGGAAAAAATAGAGCAAATTTTCTTAATAAAGTAATAGCAGAATGTCAATAGTTAATATAACACATACTGTTTTCTTCAAAGTAGTTATTTAAAATATAAGATAAGGGCATACAAAATTCCCCAAATGATATGAGCACAAATCTTTCTTTTCGATGAACTAAGAGAAATTAGTAGTATAAATGTCTTGTAGCTTTTTTCCTTTTCCTTTCTGTCCCCCCCAACCCTTAGTTCCTTTTTCTTCTTCTTTTTTTTTTTTTTTTTTTTTCCGGAACCAAGAATTGAACTCAGGCCTCTGCGCTTGCCAGCGAAGCGCTTATTCTACTGAGCCATCTCCCTGGACCGTCCTTTTTCTTTTTCAACAGTTGGTTCCCATTTCTGTTGAGAGTTGTGGTTTATTTATTTATTTATTGCAGTACAAGGTATTCTACTGATTTTTCTCCCCAGCCCCATTTTTTTTCTTAGTCTTTATTTTGCAATGAGGGAAGGTAGTCACTTCCAATTTACTTTTTCAGCTTCAAATCCCAGTGATTGCCACTGGATGGCAGTCATGAGCTCTTGCCAGGGGCTTTAATGAACGTGCTGGGATTTCTATCTTAGAGCCAGGAGTTTGTAACTTGTAATGAACCTAGTTGGGCTTTGGCTCTTGAAGCTCCAAAAGGGCATTTGGGTAGCTTTAAGCTCCAAATGTTAAGCTTGTCTATTATTAATTTGTGAATAAGTCAGTGGGCTTCCCAGGAACTCCAGCAACTGAACCTGATCACTTCTGTTTTGATTTTAGAACTGACATTTATTTTTAGTTTTGTGATAGTTTATTTTTAGCCATTCTGATCTTAGAAATGCAGGAGAATTTCAGCGTTTTCCCTCTTCACTGAATGTTAGATGGTTTAATCAGCCATTCCTTGGTGATCATATGATGAGGAAGCATTCATAGTACAGTGATAGTTTTATCTTCATGTCAAGGTGTTGAAGTGGTATTCCTGTTGAAATTAGTAACAGCACCTTTATTGAATCCTATCCTAGTCTCTTCTCCCCAACAACTTAAGCAGCCTAGTGGTAATATAATATCTGCTGCCATCTTACATGAATGGGCTGGTCTTTTTTAAAAAATGAAAATACAGGGCTGGGGAGATAGCTCAGTGGCTTAAGCACCTGCCTGGCAAGTATAGGTCTTGAGTTTGATTCCTGATTTAAAAAAAAGCAAAACTAATTATTAGTTATATAGGTCACCAAGTACAATTTTTAAATCATTTGCACAGCTTAGAGCATGGCTGATACTTTGTTTCTGAGGTAGTATGTCGGGAGCCATTCCAAGATGGCGACCGCTCCTCGCTCCCCCGCCCATCGTGTCTGCCAAGATGGCGCCCATATCTGGCTTCCGGGTTCTTGTTGCTGTGCCTGGGCCCCTCCTATCCAGAGAAAAGCCCGCCGTTTTATGATCCTACCAATGCCATTTAAACACGTGTATAATTGTGATTGGTCTGTAAAAGTCTATATAGCTTCTTGTATCAGGAAATCCGCCATGCTTGCACGGTAGGAGCCGCGGGTAGCGGACGCATGTAGAGGCTTGCATCCCACTCGATAAAGGCTTGCTGAACCCGTTGCTGAGTGTCTGAGTGTCTTCTTCCGCGGGACGGGAACGGCGCCGGACAGTAGTATTTTATGAAATTTCTAGGATATATCATTTTTTGTGTGTGTGTGCCTCAAAGAGTTAGAAAAGGAAATTTTGGATACTTATTTAACTTTAACTTACCTTTGTTCTTGATATTTATCCTACCCTGGAACCCAATATTGTATTTATTTATTTATTTATTTATTTATTTATTTATTTATTTATTTATTTATTTTTGAAGGAAGGAAAGGTTTATTTAGCTCACAGTTACTGGAGGTTTCAGTCCACAGTCAGCTGGCTCCAAGGTAGAACAGCACAAGGCAGAGAGCAATCTTTCATGGTGGCAGCACACAGCAAGAGCCCAAGGTAGAGGTAGCAGCAGCTCAAGGTGCTAGTGTCTCTTCTCATTTGTAATGGGAATTACTTGTCTCAGGGCAGGTGCAGCACCCACCCCCACAATAATCAATCATAAACTCCAGAAGCCACACCAAGACTGCACGAAGCTTTGGGAGGACACCTAGATACAAACCATGACATTCGGCCCCTGGACCCCCAAAGACTCATGCACATCCCTTTATGCAAAAGGCATTCCAGTCCATCTCTAAGAGTTGCCAAAGTCCAAACAGTTTCAGCATTGCTGAAAAGTCCAAGTCCCAAGTCTCCTCCAAGATCCAAGGCAAATTCCTAACTGTGAGCCCCTGTACAAATGAAAACTTAAACACATCCAACATTCAAAGGCACAAGATAAACACTGCCATTCCAAAAGGTACATACAGCGGTATACCAAGCATTGGGACTAACATAAGTCCAAAATCTAGCAGGGCAAACATTAAGTCCTGCAGTTCTATGTGGGACATCTAAAGCAATCTAAGACGAGTTGTGAGCTCCAAAAGCCTTACATGGCTCTACCACTACAGCACTTGTGGAGCTCCCATGGCATCTCTCTTAGGTTGGCTTTGCTCCCTCCTTGCAGTTTCCCTTCCATGATCCACATTCTTGGCTTTTCCGAACTTCTGGGGTTTCCACTGAATAGGCTTCTTACTCCCAGCTTCACACACAGCCCTCTCGGGGGCACACTCCCTGGCCTCCCAGGCCTTCTTCTGAAATCGAGGTAGAAGTCTTCTTAACCTCAGAACTCCTGCATTCTGCATGCACCTAAAACCAGTGCCATGTGGATGATGCCGAGGTCTGCTGCCAGCTGGAGCAGTAGCCAGGCTTCCCTCTATCTTGGTTATAGGGGTTGAGTGCCTGGATCTCTGAGCACTATGAACCTGATTCCGAGGAACAAATTCTCCATGCTGGCACCATTCTGGACACTGGTGTGGCTGCTGCCGCCATTCTGGAACATCCCTATGTTGTTTTAAATTAGCACTTCATTAAGCTTAGTTAGCTTCAAAGTCTTCTAAATAGTATGTTCAGCTAAAATGGAGTAAGTGAACACTTATGCAAGTCCACTTTCTCTGGCAGTATATGTGCATTGTATCTATTCTGATGGGAATGAGGCCAAAATCGTGTGCTATATTTTTATATACTCTCTTCTTTGAGCCATACTTTCATCTTTAAGCTTTTTTCAGGGGCATCATGATAGCTCTCTAATTTAATCATATTTATATCTTTTCATTGATATGACAATATGCTGTGGACTGGCATTCAAAAATCTCAATTAAATTTCTTTTCACTATCCCTACTCTAGTTTACCCATATGTGTCAACTTGGCTGAATCAGCTCAGGCAGTTCTAGGCATGGGGGCCCAGCCCTGCCCCACTTCTATGGAGAAGACCCAGTCTTCTGAGGAGCTTGATCTTCACAGCTGAGCCGCTCTGGAGGAGCGGGAGGAGCTACGATCTTCGCGGTGGAGTGCTGGTCTCCACAGTCAGCGTAGAAGGGAGAGAGGGGCTTGGGGGACGCCGCAGCTGCTGCTCCTCCTCCTGCGCTCTTCATTGTGTTCTGCCACATGACCTGCTGTCGTTTGCCCTGGAGCCAGCGGAATAGGGACTGAACCCTCCAGTAACTGTGAGCTAAATAAAGCTTTCCTTCCTTCATTTTGAGCGTTGGGTATTTGTCCTAATAGCAAGTGAAAAAGTAACTAAGACACCATATTAATACAAAGACATCCAGTTCTCTTCCAGCCGATGGAGGTGAAGGAGGCAAGAGGATGTAGATGTTTTCTGACCATTTCTTGTTGAACATGTCTGTCAGCTTTTTAAATCATGTGCCTCTGTGTTGCAAGAAGACACCTCTCCTTCTTCCTCTTTCTACTATCACCACCATCTTGAAAGATGTAATCAGTAATACCACTGTCTTTCCTAGTCTGTCTCATTTCCCCCACAAAAACCCAGAGTGTTCTTAAAGTTACAAATAAATATTATTCCTTTTCTAAGGTGTCTTAATTTTCACCCAAATATATGATGTTGTCTTTCAACTCTCCTAATTCCTGTGACAGTTATATATTGTTTGTTACAGTTTTCTATGTATTTTCCCTGTGTTGCATAGCAACTACCATTAACTAAGCAGAAACTATATATATTGAACATCAGTAGTATACTGAGAACTGTGGTAGATATGTTACATAATTTTTTTGTGACATAGGGTATCAATATGTATTTCAGGCTGGCCTTGAACTCATTATGAATTTGAGGAACAAACAGAGGTTGAGGTTAAAACTTTATTGGAAAGAAAAGCTTCTGTCGGAGAGGGACAGAAGGGGGACCCAAGAGGGTTGCCTGGGGAAGCTGTCTCTTCTAGGGACTTTTATAGTGTAAAGCCATATGGGGCTAAAGTAGAGAAGAAGGGGTCTCACTTAGGTGGATGTGAGGTGGGACAAAACTATGGTCAACCAATAGGATGGCAAGCACCATTGCTTAGGTAAAATTAATTAGGCCCAGGACCAAATGGGGAAGTGACTCATGTAGTAAACGGGCATGAATACAGAGAGGGTCTCTTCCTGTTGGGGGTTGGGTTAGTGACTCACTTGGGTCTTTCCAGATGATAGATACCTATTTAGAATATCAATCCCTGGTGCTACTCTTTTAGCATTTGTTTGGCCTTTAGGTCTGGTTCACAGCGGGAGCATGGTCCCTCCAATAGTTGTCTTTGTCTTCTGGGTTATCTCCTAGATAGTTGTCTTTGTCTTCTGTGTTATCTCCTAGAGCCTGGCCCTCTCTGTCTACAATATTTTTAGCTAACTCAGCTTCCTACAACACTAACATGTTAAATGTCTCATACATAGAGTTTATGTTCTCTAAAATTGAAGAATCAATTCTAGGAACAACAAAAGTTAAGAGTAGGAAACTTTATACAAAGGATACAAAGTGAGGGAAACAAAGGGATACAAAGCTCCCACCTGAGAGGAGCAGGAGGGGTCACCCAGAAAATGGGTTGTCCAGCACCCTACTTTTCAGGGGAAGTTCTATAGAGCACAACCATGTGGGTACAATGTGGGTTACTGCTATGATCAACCAGTAAGATTAGAAGTGTAAATGCTTAATTAACATTGATCAATGGGGGACTGAGTCATGTTGTATGTGGGCAGGGAAAGAACGAAGACCTTTTCAGGAAGGTCTTAGTTGCTCACTGCGGTGACTAATGCCTATCTAGACTTTATCAGACCAAGTATCTCATTCTATTGGGAATATTCAGGCCTGGCTCTTTTGTTGCTATCTTGAGGCATGGCCTTTACCTGATATATCTGCAGCCACAGTTGTAGTGTGTTTTCACATTTAAAATTTATAAAAAATTTATGGAAAAAATGAAACAAGATTTCAAAATAAAGTAACAGGAGAATAACAATAGTTAATTCATTATATATTATTATCTTTAAAGTAGTTTTTTGAAGAGAAAGATATAGGCATGAAAAATTGTCCAAATGATATTAGCACAAATCTTTATTTTCAATGAAGTAAGGGAAGCTAGTAGTATAACTATCTTTTTAAAAAAAACATTTTTTATTAGGAGGGTACATTTTTCATAATCAAGGAAACAATATTGGTTCATTATTAACTAAAGCACATCCAGTATTCATATTTTTTTTTGAATTTCTATCTAGTGCACATTTTTGGTTTCAGGACCATAAGAAGACACCTTCTTGTATAATTCCTCTTATATTCTTAGGATCCTTGTGGCTGGGTGTTTCCCTATTTTTGATGAACATGTTAGTTTAGGAAAGTGCTGGTCAGATGATTTATAGGGTGTCTCTCTTGCTTTTTTATTTTTTCTTTGGTGGAATCAGGGATTGAACTCAGGCGCTTGAGCTTGCCAGGCAAGTGCTTATTCTACTAAGCCATCACCCTGGCCTCTGTAGGGTGTCTCTCAATTGGAACTCATCTGATGCTTTTCTTATTGCTAGACTATACTTCTGGGCTTTGGGGAGGAAATATATAGAGGTAAAAAGCAGTTCTTATCCAACATGACTTATTGCTTTTGATATTTACTTTGACCACTTGGATAAGTTAGTTATTTTCCTCCTTTCCATTTTGTACTCTGGATGGAAGCTACTGTGTGTGGCCCACACTTAAGCAGAGAGGACTGCTACAGCATTTTAAGCAGGGCACAGAAGTCTTCTGCATCAAAGATTCTCTATTTACTTAATTGATTTACTAATGTTAGTACAGACTCATGGATATTTATTTTATGCTTTGGGTTATAATCCAATAGTGTTCTATTTTTTTGTTCATAGTTTTTTAGCTTTGGCCTCTGGAAGCTTTTTCAGTTGATTCCTGTTTTCTTAGGACACTCCCATCTTTGTGTTGTTAAATAAATGTCTTCTTATTGGGGGGCAGGAAGGGGGCTTTTCCTTACTTTCAGGCACAAGATGCTCCAGGTTCACATTAAATGTCTCCTGTACCAGAATTAGCTGTTTCCTTAAAATGCCCCCCTCTCCCTCCCTCCCTCCTTCCCTCCCTCCCTCCTTCCTTCCTTCTCTCCATTTCTCCCTTTCTTCTTTCCTTCCTTTCTCTCTCTCAGAACAGTATTAAAAACAAGACCTGGGTGATAGATATGTTGTTACAGAATTGTATCCAGGGTCATTCAGGTGATAGAGTGAGGAAGCTTATGTAACATGTATTTCTACACATTGTCTATAGATTTTTAAAATAGATCCATCTGTATACAGATGTTAGATCAAGCATGAGTTCCTATGAAGTTTTCAGTTTTATCTCAGTGTTACTTGTTCCCTCCATCCTCCTCCATTGGTGTGGCCTCTTCCAACAAGAAAGACCTGGTGGCCACCATGCATTGGGGCATTGTTCATGTCCAGTACACATGTGTAATAATGCAGGTTTAATCATACAGTTGTCTCTTTTCTCTAGCATTTGATCCTTCCACCTCTGACATCCTTCCCTTCCATTTGCTTGCAGCCACAACCTGTGCTTTGTAGGGCATATGAAGATTCTTCATGCATCTTCCCTGAAAGCCTATTTGCTTAATTTTTCCTGGCCCCATTTCTTCCCTACACTTTCTTTTTTTATATTAATTTTATTGAGAAACAAATAGCATTGAGATAGTTTCAAAACAGGTTAGTAGGACAGTTACAATAATTATTACATTAAGTATTGTTGTCTTCATAATAGTTATTCATAGTACCAAATGCAGATATAGGGGGGCTGGGGAGATGGCTCAGTAGAATAAGCACTTCCCTGGCAAGCATGAGGGCCTGAGTTCAACCCCCAGTTCTGTCAAACAAAACAAAAGCAAATAAAACAAAACAAAGCAAAGCAAAAAAACAAAATGCAGATATGGTATCTTGTCTAAACACTATTAGTACAAATCTTTCTTCTCATTGAGCTAAGAGAAAGTAGCTGTATATCTATACTATGCTGTTTATACATATAGATCCTTCATTTATATCCTCCTTTTTTGTTTACTTTTTCAGAGATGGATATTCCATTGCCATTCAAATATTGTAGATGTGTGAATTCAGCAAAGTAATCCAAAATCCTGAGGTGATTTGACTAACCTTGTCAGATCCAAAAGTTACATTTTTTTGTTATATAGGTCTTGCTTTATCTTATATAAGTCCAGCAGAAAAGTATAAAAATGAGGTATAAAAAGTAAAGTCATATTAATATGCTGGTCTGTAAAAGTCTCAAGTCAATAACTTTTGACATTGCCAGTCCTGCAGATAACCCACTAATATTCCATGGACTTTCAAGCCGGGTGAGAAGAGCCAAGGAGGAGGACGAGGTCAGGCTGGAGGAGACTAGGCAGGTGGGGTTTCTAGGGTCTCCATTTATGCATCAGAATCTTGTGGCTCTGGCCCTGCAGTGGATAACCTGTCTGTATGAGCTATGCACATTCAGCAGCCAGCTCTGCTGAGGACATGTGGCCCATGCGGGAGTCCCAGTCACAAGCTGCAGGAATAGGAACACAGTGGCCCCTCTGAGAGTGCTCCCTGTGTGGGCACCAGAGCCCTGGCAGGAGACGATATGCCAGGCCGGGAGTGTCTGTCATGGGTCGCTGGAAGTTTTCCTGGGCCTCCCAATTGTGCAGCAGCTCCTCTCACGGAGGCCCAGGCTGCCATAGTGTAACTATCTTAACTATCTTGTCTTTCTTTTGCTTGCTCTGTCTCTGTCTCTCTGTCTCTATTTCTCTGTCTCCCTCCCTCCATCCCACCCCCCCATCTATCTATTGGTACTGGGGACTGAACTTAGGACTTTGTGCTTGCCAGGCAGACATTGTGCCAGTGAGATATATCCCCAGCCTGATTCTATACATTTGTTCAAATATTTATATTTTTATCATTACTCTAAAAATTTAGTGGCAGCCTAGGATGACTTTAAATTTCTGCTAAGGGTGACTTCCTCTGAGATTTCGTATATTTTATCTTTTTTTTTTTGGTCTTTTTTAGACAGGGTTTCATTTCACAGCCCAGGGTAGACTCAAACTTGTGTAGATCTAGCCATTTTGGTCTCCTAAGTGCTAGGATTACAGTAGTGGACCAGCAAGACTGGCCCATCATATATTTTAGAAAATATTTAGGATAATGTTTTTATTTCATTTTTTATTTTTTTTTAGCAGAATTGGGGATTGAACTCAGGCCCTTGTGCTTTCCAGAGGATAGTATTTTTAATTATGAAACTCACAATATAAATTAGTTTTATCACAGGCTCATATATTTTAGTAAATTGATTTTAAACCGGAAGGAACTGACGCAGCGAGAAAATACTTTTACAGGTCATTATGAATTTTTAAAAGGTTACTTGTTTAGCTCTCACATATTTCATTGAAAAAGTGGGCAGTTGAGGTTCTAGTTATAAGAAGCATTTTAGTGTGGTATCAGACAGTGGCATTTTTTGCTCAGATATCAGAGGTGTCTTCAGTGTTGAGTGTTATTTTCTTATGGTAACTTTTAAAAGTTACCATAAGAAAAGACCGTTTCATCTGTAGGTGTACTTAAAATTTTTTCTTCTACTTTTATCATTGCAGCATCCAATGCTTCACTCATGGCTTCACTGAGAAACTCCATGTCTTTTATCTCCTGGTGTTCAATGCTTTGCAAGTCTGTTCGTGGAAACATCAAGTTGTCTCCCACATAATCACAAAACAAATCCAACCACTCTGATGCAGTGCTGCTTTTATCTTTAGCTTCTGCAATGAATTCACGAGTAGCAGAGAGGATGGCAGTCTTGATGGCACCTAAACTTATTTTTAAAACAGTCTTACATTTTCTTATGGTAACTTTTAAAAAGTTACCATTAAAAGAGTTACATTTTCAAGTCATTAAGCACATCTTGCTTTGTGATTATGGTCCATGCATCAGGGATCTCACCTTTATTTTTAAATTCTTTTTGGTATTTTTCTTCTAATGCTGTTTTGAAGTGAAAGACAAACCATTTCCAATATCGCTGGGAGGATGAATCTGGGGTGATGCTCCAAGTGGCGTAATCCCCTCCTGCCTGCTGGTAGGTCTTGAATGGGATTTTCAGGGTGTCATTTATAACAAACAGTGTCACTTGCCACTGCAGTAGAACAATGGTCAATGGAGAACTGATCTGTTTTATACCAACAGCCTCCACTGACAGCCTGAGGACGGTGGAAGAGAACACTGTGGTCTCCTTCATGCTTAGGAATGGTGTTGGTACAAATTGACTTACAGAAGGGACATTGTTTCCAGCAGCCAGAAAACTGTTCAGAGAGAATTTTCTGAATTATAGGAACCATTTCATCTGTAGGTGTACTTAAAATTTTTTCTTCTACTTTTATCATTGCAGCATCCAATGCTTCACTCATGGCTTCATTGAGAAACTCCATGTCTGTTATCTCCTGGTGTTCAATGCTTTGCAAGTCTGTTCGTGGAAACATCAAGTTGTCTCCCACATAATCACAAAACAAATCCAACCACTCTGATGCAGTGCTGCTTTTGTCTTTAGCTTCTGCAATGGATTCACGAGTAGCAGAGAGGATGGCAGTCTTGATGGCACCTAAACTTATTTTTAAAACAGTCTTTATTTTTTCACTCTCATTTTCTGAGCAGTAGTTTTTAATATAATTTTCAGTGTACCTCCTGAAAAAGGATTCTGGATTATGAATGTATTGCCAATAATCTTCAAAGTTTTCTTCCTCTGCCAGAGAGATGAGGATATGTTTTTCCAGCTGAGACCTATTTCCACTGAATGGAGGGCAGGTAGCCTGCATGTCCCCAGCAATTTTAGGGGCCATGTTTTCCCATACAGTGGTAGATATAGCAGACACGAGCTTGTTCCACAGAAACTCTACAAATGATTTGATAGAGGTTTCTCCTTGGCAGGAGAGTTTGAAACTTGTGAAGAAATCATCTTTTTTACTTTCCAGATAGATTATAGGATCATTTGATTTCTTGAATGCCCTGTGCATTTCATTAAAACTTTTTGATGCTCTCTCAAATAAATGCCAAGATAATTCAATGTTATATTTGCTTGTAAATGAGTACTTTTTATTCGTAGATGCAGATGAAATTTCTTCTTCTATTATTGTCAGAATTTCATGAAAGTCATTTATGTTGTAATCATGATTTTGCTTCAAAATATTAGTAATAGTTTCATCAAATCTTGAAAAAATGCGGTTAGTAGTCATACAAATTAACTCTTTATCACCTGACTCTAACTCTTTATCACCCGACTCTAATCCACTCATTTTGACATGCTTATCATAACTGAGCTCGAATTTCTTTCCAGAATTTCTCTTTAGTTTGTTTTCAAAATCTTTCTCCATTTTGAAATGCTCCAAAAGGATGTTTTTAGAATCTATCTCAATATCAGGTTCTATTGCTGGAGGAAGATTGGAGGACACATCAAAGACCCATTTACTCCACAGTTGATTGAATTTCTTCTGTAACTCCTCGTCACTCAATTCCTTACCTTTTAGAATTAAAGCCATTTCTTGACTCCTCTTCAATATTTCATTTTCATAACTTGTCTTTTTCTCATTCAGCATTTCTTCATTTTTTTTAAGAGCAATATATTTATTGGCTTCTCTTTTGGCATCTGACATAAGTTTCTCTTTAAAGATTAGCAACTTATTTTCAACATTTCCTTTCCACTGAGTCAATATTTTACTCTCTGGGCCTTCATTAAAATATTTTTCAAAATCTTCCTTAATGGCTTCATATTCTTTTGAAATGGGATCTTCAAGTGAGCTCCTTTGTAGTGTCTGAACTTTTCCATTCTGAATCCTATTGTTCAGCTGACTCTGCAAGTGCAGCACGTGACTCCTGAGCTTCCAGGACCACTGGTTATACACGGATTCCAGCTTGCTCATGGCCATGGCCTGTCGGGTGTTTCTAAAGCTGAAGATAAAGTTCTCACTGACCAGGGCTCTCCACAAATCTTCCACTCGGTATTTCAGATCTGAAATCTTCAGGATATTTACCTTAGATTCCTGTTTAGCGACTGAAAGAATTCTACTTTTTAGTTTTTGAACATTATGACTATAGAGAAGATTAGGAGGAGCCATTGGGGGATTGCCATCCCACAGGTGAGCAAAGTAGTAAACATCAATATTGACATCAAACTTAGCAATATCATTAAAGCAGGATACATTTGAACATTGTTCTTGCTCAGCAGCCATTGCTGCCATTTCATCTAGTTTCTGCTGTAGCTGCTTTCGTCCTTTCATGGTTTTCTCTTTATCAGTAGCTTCCCTCACATTCTGATGGACAAAGAGGCAACTTGGGGAGATTTTCACTTGTTTCATCCTCACAAAAGCTTGCACAGCTATTTGTAGAATATCCTCCATCTCTGATGGATTCTCTCCAAAAATATTGATCAGGGTCAAGTTTCCAAGTCCAATGACAAAGGTTGCTAACTCATCTCTACTCTGGGATTTGTTCTTGAATTCTGGGGTCTTAAGTCCTTTTGTGTCTACCACCAACAGAAAGTCAATTCCAAGTTCCTCTGCGAAGGTCTCTTCCACCTTCAGGAGCTGCATGTAGGCCCCGCTTGTGCACCTGCCTGCACTGACACTGAACTGCAGCCCAAAAAGGGTGTTCAGTAGAGTGGACTTCCCTGAACTCTGCAGGCCAAGGATAGAAAGAACAAATAGTCTTTTGCCTGGAAGCTTCTCTGAGAGCTTTTCAAATACAGCTGCTACCCATTTTAGAGGCACATAGGATGCATCCCCATCCATCAGCTCAATGGGCATGCCAGAGAGCATCAGGTCTGCAGCAATTTGGGGAAGAGAGAGAAAAATAGTATCTCTTTTGGAGGAAGTTTCTTCTATAGCCTCATACATCTGTCCAACTTCTCTCAGAAGCTGTTCAATTCCCAAGGTACAGTCATTGATTTCTGTGGAGATGGCTTCCAGTTTATTTTGCCAGAGGTCCAGGGAGATGCTCTTGTGTACCTTTTGCTTTTCTGTTTGTATCTTTGACCACAAAGATCTTTGTTTCTCATGCAAATTTTCCAAGTGTCCCTCAGTAATATTGTCCAGAAACACATTCAGCCATTGCAAAAAGTAGAGTTTGATGTGAGTTTCTGAGGGTTGTTGTAAAAACAGTAATAAAGTTTGCATTAAGTCATTGAGAGGAAAGGCTTTTACCACTTGTTTATCCCTTATTATTTGTTTTGCTGTCTCAATCTGAATTTTGTGTTGTTCAATACTTCTGTTCCTCTTCTGTCTTAGATGATAGAGTTCTCTGTCCTTTTTACACCAAAGATGCCAAAGTTCCCCCTGCAGGGGTAGTAAATTTTCCTTCAGGTGAGATAAATTCATTTCTTTCAGGAGGGCCATTATAATCTCTGCCTTTTCTTTGGCTTCCTTGCACTCTCTCTGGTCTTCATCAACAAGGAACCCTTGTTTTCGAGCAATGTGGGAACAGTCTTCAATGCTGAGAACATGGTCAGAGAGCTCTAGCAGATGTCGGATTGCAATAGTGATTTCTTCCATTAACTCTGCCTTATTTCTATTCCTTATGCCAATTTTTATTCTTCTACCAGAACTATTGACCATATTTTTCTCATTGTCAGTAAGCAAACAGATCAAAGATGACTTTGATGACTGCCACAGGTCACAGACAATTTTTCTGTTTTCTCCATTGTTGTCAGAGGCTGACATGAGGATCACAATGAGAGAAGAAACCTCTTGTAGGAAAGCAAGCTGCTGCTTGTGTTCTTTTGCATCTCCATGAAGATTGGTGAAGGTCACACAGTTGTCAAATGTGTTGTCATCTTCCCCAGGATGTAACCAGTAAAATTCCACTACACCTTCCATCAAAAGACAGTCTTTGCTGCTTCCCTTGCAGTGTCGGTGGAAAAACACATCTTGTTTATTTTTATTGAGAAGGCAGTTTATGATCTGAGATTTGGAAGCAGAAAGGCCATTTCCAACTCTAATGAAGGACACAATGGAGGTGGGCACACAACACATCTGCTGGTTATGAAAACTGTACCTTCCTTGTGATGATATACTTGAGTGCTGCCAATTCCTCTTAATTTGTCTGAGACACCAGAGAGAGAATTCAATTTGTGAAGTACAAGGGTTAGGCACCAAAAGTGGTAGGGCAAATTGACACATAGAAAGCTTTCCCAAAATATATTGTCTGGCAAAATCATCTGCACAGTGAAAAATTGCCATCTGGATATCCATTGGGTGAATATGGGGCCTAGGGTTAGTGGTAACAGGACTATTACCATCATCAAAAGGGTCTTCATATGGATCAGAATCTTCATTTTCCTCATCAGAGGCACCTGTGTAAAGCTGGTGTTCCAGCTGTTCTTGTTCTCTGAAGACCAGATACCTGAACCCATAATCAAGCGTCTGTAGCTTCTGTAGGAAATAGAAAGGAAGCTCCTGCTCTGATCTGGGCTGGATTCTGTAGACAGACGTCTTGTAGATCAGATGAAAGTTAACTTTGCCCATCTTTTTTGGGAAGTAATGTTTTAAGTCTAAACGTTGGAGTAAATCTTGGAAACCTCTATTTTCTATCATGTCCTTTTTAGCATTGTCTTTATTATGTAGTTTCCTCTTCACTGATTCTTCCTGACTCTGCCTTTCTTTTAGAAACAGATAATGTAGCTCTTGAAGTTCATCATCCTTTTCATTTATCATCTCCACTGGTGACTCCTGTAACTCTGGGTGAGTATTTGAGTGTGACAGACCAATCAACTTTTCCAAAGCTGTTTTTTCCCAGGTATGCTGCACCTGGGATTTCAGGACCTGGAGGTCTTTCTCTTTTAAGTCTTGTAAGGTCTGTGCACAAGTCACACCCATTTGTTCCTCCAATTTTGGCAACCAAAAGTCAGTGTCCAGTCCCACATTTTTCAGAGCCTCTTGGAGATCTTGCTGTATTTTCTGTTCAAGGAGCTGTGCATCAGTGTTGCTGTCTGTAGTGGCCATGGCTGTGTGGAAAACAGACACTTAGTTACCTTTATGTTTTCTGACTTTAAGAAATCTCAGACCTTTATATCTTATCAGTTAGAGTTTCCAACTTTTTTTTAAAGTTTTGTCTATGTGTGTTTATGATATTTATGTAGAAGCCATCATTACTCATGTTTCAAACATGGCTTGGTTTATGATACTGGATGAGTTGCAACTTAGTATCCTGAGTTTTGAACTTGGTCTTAGAATCAATTGAATGAAAATCATTAAATTATGGGATACAATTTGAAAATGTGTATGAGTTTCACAGCTTTTCAGTTTTGATTTTTTTGTAACAGGGATCAAACTCAGGACTTTTTACTTGCCAGGCAGACATGCTGCTGAGCTATATCCCTGGCCCAAGTTTCACAGCTTTTTAAAACAACATGAAACATTGTTCATTTACATTTCCTCTTATTTTCTGAAAAACCCGTATCAACTGATTTCATTTCTAGCTCTCTGTTTCTGTTTTTAATTGTATTTGTTTACTGTACATATGATTACATTCATCACTGTGAGTTGTTGCATGTATAAAACTCATCTTAATTATTTTACTTTACCTCCTGTTCTGCCCTTTACTTCTCTTGAACTATTTTTTAAGGTCATTTATCTTCTCCTACCATTTTTCCTTTAGTTTTTTTCTCTCACAAGTTTTTACTAGATTATTATAATAAGCATCACATCTGCATCTGGGTTGAGTGTTTGTTTCCTGTAAAACTCACATTGCAATTCATCAAATGACAGTATTGATGGATGGAGCATTTCAGTGGTGATTAACAATGAATACTGCTCTAATTATTGGGATTAATGCTATTATAAAAGTGTCAATTCAGTCCCCTTTTGCCTCTTTACATATCTAACCTATGTATGTGGAGATTTAGCAATAAATCTCTAGTAGAATGCCTTTGCCTTGATATTGTACTTCCCAGTCTCCAGAGCAGTTAGCCAATAAATGTATGGTCACTGTAAATCTCACATTTTTAATATTTGACTATAGCAACACAAAATGGATTGGGACAAAGATTGAAACAAAAACAAGATATTACTATAGCAATAAACCAAAACTATGGAAGCAGGATTGTAAGGATGATGGATTGATGCTAAAAGAAATTGGAAAATAAATCAGTAAGAACCTAAAGTTCTACAAATAGAGCATCAATAGCAAGTCTTATGAAGGCTGAGATGAAGAGAAGAACCATAGTTAAAGTCTGAAAATATTTAGAGATACTGACTTGGTCAGAGTAAGAATATTGTTAAAATATGATGATGGTAGAAGGATTCTGTGAAGTCTCAGAAATGAATGAGGTGTTGGAAGCCAAGGCTATCTTTCTTACAAAGAAGCAGTGAACATAAATGAATAGTATCTTCCCTGAGGGGTATGTAAAAGGAAGAATTTAAGAGTGATAAACTAATGTATTTAACAGAAGAAATCTCAAAGTTAGAAAGGACTCAGTGAACTGCATGTTTTCTCTCAACTATATAAACATAATAAAATGAAAAAAAACCAGAAATAATTTAAAGATGAAATTTATAAGTAAAGAATCAGAATTTAATGATTTGGAACTATACTACTCTGGCTATATGGTATATACATGAAAAAAGTTAGTGTAGGAAAGATTGTCAAACATGTGGCCAAAGGAGCATTTGATAAAGACATTAGTATGGCTGTCAGGAAGCCAGATGTTATTAATTAAGATAGTGGGAAAATAACCCAAAGGCATTTCAGAAAAAGTTCAGCCACTTCCATTTGAAACCAGAATGGTGGGCTTTTGGGGGCTCAGAAGTGTTTATTTTTTTGTTTTTTGTTTTTGCAGAACTGGGTATTGAACTCAGGCCCTTCCATTTGCCAGGGAAGCTCTTATTCCAGTGAGTGATCTCCCCGGCCCCAAGGGGGCTCAGAAGTTGCCAAAGAGCCATTCAACAGTTTAAAGAACTGTAGAATTTTCTCTTATCAGCTGCCTAAGATCCCATATTCTGTTGCAGAATCTCCCATATCTTGATTGCATCAGCTGTGTCTCAAGTTGTCCCTGTGTTTGGTGCTGATCACCACTGTGGAAAACAAGTCATAAACTTTGTTCCTATCCACAAGGTGCTAATTCTCCATACATGCACAGTGTGATATTTTGAGGTATGGCTTTTTCCTCCTAGATTTGTAAGAATGCTGCAGAGAAGTACCACAGGGACAGCTGCCATGCAGAGGATCTTCATTTTTAAGGCAAAACTACCTTCAGTGGTTCCTTCTAATGACACCACTGCATAATGCCAGCATGAGAGCTTCAGGGAAGAGACTACAGCTGGTAGGATTGGCTACGGGGCCTTTCCCAAGCAAAACCATGGGAGCAGGGCTTCTTGAGTCTTGGGGATGCTAAGCTTAACCCAGTATGCAGAGGATTTGGGACATCAATTTGTCAGAGATCTAGACAGGATTTAGTGTTGATTAAATAATACTGTCCAATAGGGCCTTGCCTCCTTTCAAATGGAAAATCTTCACCCTTTTCACAATTGCATTTTTTAAGTAAATTAACACATTTGATTTTACTAACTCACAGATGAAGACAGTGCTATAGGGTATATTAGACCTTACACTACCATTTCTGGTTTAGACCAAAGTGTAATTTGGTCTTTTGAGTTTATTCTAGAATAAATTGTGTTTTGGAGCAATTAGATTAGAATGCGGGTGAGTTAGTTGACACATGTGTCAACTTGGCTAACTCAGCTCCAGCAGTTCTCAGCGTGGGGGCCTAGCTCTGCAGGTGGGCAGGGCCCAAGAATTGAGAAAGGTTTTCTGCTCCCCTGCCCCAATTTGCCTGAAGTCCCAGTCATCCGTGCCACTTTGGAGAAGCTACATTCGCCCATCTCGGCAGTCAGCGTAGAACAAAGAGGCTTCTATGCTGCAGCTGCTGCTCCTCCTCTGTTTTCTGCCACATGACCTGTTGTCATTTTCCTTGGAGCCAGCAGAATATGGACTGAACCCTCCAGTAACTGTGAGCTAAATAAACCTTTCCTTCCTTCATTTTGAGTATTGGGTATTTGTCCCAGCAACGAATAAAAAGCAACTAAGATAGAGTATATTTTGCATGATCGAACAGGAGGTTTTTTTTTTTTTTATCATCTTGGGGATCAGGTTTTACTTTGAATGCTTTTCTTCTCTAGATCTCATGTTGGAATTCAAATGCCATTGTAATAGCTTTAAAATGTAGGCCCTTTAAAAAATTAAGAAATTAAAAAGGCAGGATCTTTAGGAGATGATTAGTTCATGAAGATTATTCCCTTACTATATGATTAACCCCATCATAAAAGAGGGAAATTACTTTGCATTTCTTTCATTTACTCTCATTTATGTGATAGTAACAAGGCCCTTCTCTGGCTTCATAGTCAGTATTTTGGTCTTCCCAGCTTCCGGTTCTATGAGCTGAAAGTTTCTGTTTCTTTAAATTACCTATTCTTGAATATCTTGTTATAGCCATCTATAATGGGTGAAAATAGCATCTTACATTTTTTTTTTTTTGGTCTTGTTGTTTCTATTTTTCATAGTGTCATTAAAATTTCAATCTAGTTTGCAATGTATTATTTCATCGACTCTGTATGGTTATGGTGTTTTGAAACTGTCTGATTGACATTTGTATTTCAATAAAATAAAAATAAATGGAAAAAAATAAAAAAAAAATAAAATAAAATTTCAATCTATAAATTAAGATGAATGAGTCAAGGATGCATGTTGCAAATTTTAATGTAACCTCTAAGAGCAATAGTAAAATAATCTACAATTTCCAAACTAACACAGGTAAATAAAAGATCGAATATCTGACTATGCTGCTATCAAGCTATGCAGTCTGTGTTATTCTGTAACAAAATACCCAAGAATGAGTGATCTATAAATAACAGAAGACCAATTTTCATATTTATGGAAGCTGAGGATGCACAAGCAAGGCTTAAAGAAATTCAGTGCTTTGTGAGTATGGTACATGGTCTCTACTGGCTGCATTCTCACATAGGAGAAGGCACAAACCTTCCATTGCTCCAAACAGAAAGAAGAGTCTAACTTGTTTCATATCAGGTTTTTTTTTTTTTTTTTTTCATTTATGTATTTGGTACAGGGTCTCACTATGCAGCATGGACTTATAGTGAGCCTCCCATTTTCGGCCTCCTCAGTGCTGGGATTATAGGTGTGTGTCATCATGCCCAGACTCAGACCAGCATGGCATGTGGGACAAGGGATTGAATCCTAGACTCTCATTTGCCAAAGCAGGCGCTGAGCTATCTTGCTGGCCTTTTCATGTTGGCTTTTTGTAAAGCACTGGTGCATTTCATCAAAGAGATACCTACATTACTGAATTCCTCTCCAACAGTCTCCAGCTATTCATATCACAACAAATGAATATTGGGAGATATTTGCACCATAGCAGAAATGTATCAATGTTTGTAAGCTACAGTGAAATCAGTAGCCAGTGAAAAGGTTATAGCATTAAATATGAGTTAAAAAAGAATGATCAG
Source organism: Ctenomys sociabilis (assembly GCA_004027165.1). NCBI lineage: Eukaryota > Metazoa > Chordata > Mammalia > Rodentia > Ctenomyidae > Ctenomys > Ctenomys sociabilis. The sequence continues at coordinate 29,934 of PVKA01011403.1, forward strand.
AAAGTACTTATCTACAGTGACACCTTAAAAATTATAGAGAAACAAATCTCAAGAAGGAAAAAGAAAGAAGTAATAAAAATTAAGCTAGAAATTAAAAGTGCAACGCAAAAAGTAAAAAAAAAAAAAAAGAAAAAAGAAAAAAAAATCAATGATACCAAAATGTTTCTTTGAAAATATTTTCTAAAAAGAAGATAAAACTTAGTTCTTTCCTTTTGCTGTGGCAGCCGCAGACATGAGTATGCTCAGGCTTCAGAAGAGGCTGGCTTCCAGCGTCCTCTGCTGTGGCAAAAAGGTCTGGTTGGCCGCCTGAGACACAGGCTGACTCGGTCATCTTCCTCAATCCTGCCCACACCTGCCCAGCCCGAGAGATCAGCTTGAGACAGTGGGCCAACTGGCCATCTTCCTCGATCTCGCCCAAGCCCACGGAGCCCAAGAGACCGGCCTGAGACAGTGGCTAACTCTGGCAGCCTCATAGATCCCGCCCCAAGCCTCCCAGTGAGTGGGAATTTGCACGACTCACCAGGCTTCCCAGACCAGTGAGTGTATGGTGAGTCTGAGGGAGAGCCATTGGCTCCCTGCCCCCAAGCCCTCCAAGCTAGTGACCGGCCTGAAACCTCAGGACCCATTCACCAGCACCTCCCTGGATCCTCTGCCCTAAAGCCCGCTGAGCGAGCGGGAATTACCCCAACTCCCTGGGCATCAAAGTTTAGTGAGTGTAGAACTCCAGGCCTGCCCCGCTGCAGAGATATTTCCCAGCGATTCCCTGTCCCTTCCCCACCCCTGTGGCCCCAGACCCAGTGCAGCTTGGCCAGTGAGAGCTCCAGGCCTGCCAAGCCAGAGAAACATTACCCAGAGATCGCCGGTCCCACTCCATGGCCCCAGACCCAGTGAGTTCGGCCTGGAGTGAGACCAGGCCCACCACGCCAGAGGGACATTTCTCAGTGATACCCAGTCCCACCCAGTGGCCCAAAACCCAGCGCAGCCCAGCCTGTGAGTGAGGGCTCTAGGCCCGCCACGCCGGAGGGACATTTCCCAGCCTTCTTGGGTTCTGGCCTATAGCTCCGGACCCAGCACAGGTTGGCTGATCCAGCACAGCCTACCCAGTGAATAAGAACATCCACTATTTTAGGAGCCCAACAGACTGACAAAAGCCCAGGAATGCCCACCTAGAGAGCGGCCTGCCTGAGACAGGAGGGCTGACTCCGGCAATTTTCCAGGTCTTCGCCCCAAAGCCAGCCAAGACAGTGGGAATTTTCATTACTTGCTCTGCATCCTAGTTTGGTTCGTGATCAGCTGACCAGGGAACTAACAGAGGGGAACCTCAGGAGCTACAGCAAAAAGGAACTGAACACAACAGCTAGATCCTCTAAAGAAGACATGCATAGAAAAATTGAGGAGATCAGAAATATGATGGATTCCTTGAATGAGCAATACAGAAAAGAAATAAAAAGAAAAAAAAAAAGAAATAAAATGCATGAAACAGAATAAAAGAGATATAGAAGAACTAAAAATATCGATCACGAGTCTGCAAAACCATTTGAGTAAAAGTGAAGACAGACTTTCAGATCTTGAATTTGCCTGTGCAGCTAGTGAAAAGGTGACAAAGGATCTCTTAAAAGCAATGAGAATGCAGGAAAAAATAATACATCACCTTCACAATAATGCTAGGATGAACAATGTGAGAATACTTGGTATCAACGAGAATGAAGGAGTCAATACAAATGACATAAAAAAATTTGGGGAGAAATAACCACAGAAAACTTCTAAATATGAGGAAACAATCCAACATTCAGGTCACTGAAGCATACAGAACACCAAATAACTTAAATCCAAGTAAAAACACAATGAGACATGTAATAGTCAAGATACCAGAAATCCTACACAAAAATAATATAATGAAAGCTAGTAGAGAGAAGAAGCAGATCACATTCAAAGGAAAACCCATCAGAATTACAGTTGACTTCTCTACACAAACAATTAAGGCAAGGAGAGTATGGAGTAGAATTCTTCAAATTCTGCACAAAAACAAATTCCACCCAGAATACTATACCCTGAAAAACTCTCTTTAAAGTTTGATGGAGAAGTGAAACACTTCCACGACAAAGAACAACTAAAGAATTTCATGATGGCAAAGCCATCCCTTCACAGGCTGCTGAAAGATGTTCTATAGAGAGACCACAATGACCAGAACTCCATGAATGAGAATGGAAGGAACCCACTGAACAGGACAGACAAACATAGGATACATAGGAGTAAACAACACCAGGTAAATATCATGACAAACATAAGTCAACAAATTTCAATTATAACCATCAATGTAAATGGACTCAATTCACCAATTAAGAGAAATACACTGGCACAATGGACTAGGAAACAAAATCCAACAATATGCTGAAACACACTTAACTCAAAAGGACATTTATAGGCTCAAAGTCTGATTGAACTTTGAGGGTGGAAAACAATACTACATGCCCCAGCACCTCAGAGAAAAGCAGGAGTAGCAGTTCTGTTCTCAGACAGTTTCAATTTCAAACCAAGAAGGATCAAATGATACAAAGAAGGCCACTATATATTGGTCAGTGGAAAAATTCAAGAGCAAGAGGTAACACTCATAAATATCTATGCACCAAACTACAAGAGCACCCAACTATGTAAGAAAAATCTTAATGGACATGAAAAATCTAATATCCAAAATCACAATCTTAACAGGAGACCTTAACACCCCCTTATCTCAAAAAGATAGATCAATCAGACAAAAAGTTAGTAAGGAAATAGGAAAACTGAACCACAGCTTGGAACAAATGGACCTGATGGACATATACAGAGTATTCCACCCAACCACAGCTGAATACAAATTTTTTTTCAGCTGTGCATGGGTCATTTTCCAAAATAGACCACATACTAGTCCAGACGTCATGCATAAGAATATGCAAGAAAATAGACATTATCTTGATAAAAGCCATCTATGACCACAGTGCAATGAAATTGGAAATAAATGGCAAAAGAAACCAGAAAAACCCACTACATTCATGGAAACTAAACAACACCCTACTCAGCAATCAATGGATCACAGAAGAAATTCAACAAGAAATTCATCAATACCTACAATTCAATGAAATTTCAAGCACAGCTTACCAGAATTTATGGGATGTGATGAAAGCAGTTCTTAGAGGGAAAATCATAGCTATGAACCCACACGTTAGGAAAACAGAACTGGAACAAACAAACACCCTAATGTTGCACCTCCGACATCTAGAAAAAAGAAGAGCAAACGAAACCCAGAGCGCAAAGATGGGAAGAAATCGTAAAGATTAGAGCAGAAATTAATTCAATTGAGATGAAGAAAACAGTTCAAAGAATCCACAAATCAAAAACTTGGTTCTTTGAAAGACTAAATAAAGTTGATAAGCCTCTAGCCAAGCTCATCAAAACGAGGCAAAAAAAAAAAAAAAAAAAAAAAAATTCAAATCCAAGTATTAAGGAATGAAAAGTGTGCAATCACCACAGACCCTGTGGAAATTCAGAAGATTATCAATAGTTACTTTGAGCATCTTTACACTCACAGAACAGAAGACTCAGACGAATTGGCCAGATTCCTCGAAAGGTACAAATTACCAAAACTGAACCAAGAGGATATAGCAATTCTTAATAAGCCAATAACAGCCAACAAAATATTTCCACAAGCAACTACTAAAGAAATTCATGATCACCAACTATAACCCTACAAAGAGTACTGAAAGACATTCTAGAAGGAGATCACGATGACTTCAATTCCAAGAACAACAAAATAAAACAACCCCCCCCCCAAAAAAAAAACCCCAAAAATCCACCAAACAAGAAAAGCAATGTAACATAGGAAAATTATGAAACTAACAACAGGAAAAATAATAGATAAGCCAATACATATAAATCACAATCACCAATGTAAATTGCATCAATTCACCAATTAAGAGAAATAGATTGGAAGAACTGATCAAGAAACAAAAAATTCAACAATATTCCATGCACAAGAAAGACATTTAACTCAAAAGGAAATGTGTAGGCTGAACGTCAAAAGATGGAAAACAATACTCCATGCACCAGAAACTCAGTAAAAAGCAGGAATACTTATTATGTTTGCAGACAAGGTCAACTTCAAACCAAGAATGATCAAATGAGATAAGGAAGGTCACTATATACTTGTTAAAGGAAAACTTCAAGACAAAGAGATAATAATTATACATATATATGCACCAAATATAGGAGCACTCAACCATATAAGACAAATTTTAGAGGATATAAAAAATCAAATAACCAATAACAAGTGGTGTATTAATGGGACCTTAATACACCATCATCTCAAAGAGATATGCTAATTAGACAGATTATCAGCAAAGACATAGAAGAAATAAGCTAAACCTTTGAACAAATGGACTTAGTGGACATTTACATAGTGTTCCACCCAACAGCATCTGAATACACATTCTTTTAAGCTGTATATGAGACATTGTCCAAAATAGACAACATACTAGTCCATAGGTCATGCTCACATAAATGTAAGAAAGCAGAAATTATCCCATGCATATTATCTGACCACAGTGCAGTGAAACTAGAAATTAATGACCAAAGAAACTACAAGAGCCCCACAAACACATGGAAATTATATAATACTCTCCTTGGCAACCAGTGGATTACAGATGAAATTAAACAATATCTACAATCCAATAAAAATTCAACCAAAACTTACTGGAATTTGTGGGATGCAATGAAAGCAATTTTCAGAGGGAAATTTTATAGCAGTGAATTCATGCATAGGAAAACAGAATGAGAACAACTGAATATACTAATGTTATACCTCAAGATTCTAGAAAAAGAAGAGCAAATCAAGGCAAAAGTCCAAATAAGGCAGGAAATTATGATCAGAGAAGAAATTCATGTAATTGAGGCAAAGAAAGCAATACAAAAAAAATTAATGAATTAAAGAGATGATTTTTAAAAAGATTAAATAAAATTAATAAAACCCTACCCAACCTCATAAAAGAAGAGAAAAGAACACACTCAAATTCAAGCACTAAGAAATGAAAAGTGTAAAATTACTGCAGATCCTGTGGAAATTCAGTAGATAATCAACACCTACTTTGAACATCTTTATTCTCACAAGGTGGAAAACACAGAAGAAATGGACAGATTCCTGGATACATGCAAATTACCTTCAGCTTTTCAATGAGGTATGAAAAGTAAGGCCACATTAATATGCTGAACGGTGGAAGACTCAAGTCATCAGATTCAGATATTGTCAGTTCTGTGGATAACCCATACAATTGTGGACTACTGGACTGTATTGGAATATTTTGCTGAATTCACACACCTACAATATTTGGATGGCAATGGAATACCCATCTCTGCCAAAACTAAAGAAAAAAAGGTAATATAAGTCAAGGACCATTTTGTATCTGCATATGCAAAATAGGATAGATATACAGCTACTTTCTCTTAATTCAATAAGAAGATTTGTACTACTAGTGTTCGGACAGAATATCATGTCTGCATCCTGTGCTATGAATGACTACTACAAGGACAACAATATGCAATGTATTAAGTGTAATAACTCTCCTACCAACCTGTTTTGAAAATATCTTATTGCAATTTTTTCTCAATAAAATTAAAAAATTCCGAATATCTCAATATCAGTGAATGAAATTCAAAATGTAATAAAAACTTACTGACAAAGCAAAGCCCACACCCAGTTGGATTCATAGAAATTTGGAGATTTAATCCCAAATTCATCAATGAAATTAAAAAGGAAGCAATTCTCCTTGCCTCGCTTCTTGAGGCAAGTATTATACTAGTATAAAAACTGAAGAAAGATCCAACCAAAATGAAAACTATAATCCAATCTTCCTAATGAACATAGATGAAAAAAATCCTCAATAAAATACTAGCAAATAGAATGTAACAAATCATCAGGAAGAATATATAATATGAACAGCTGGGATTCACCCTGGTTATGTGGGATGGTTCGACTCACACAAATTCATAGATATAATATCCCATATCAGACCAAAAAACAAACAAACAAACAATCCCATATGATCATCTCTATAGGTACAGAAAAAACTTTTGACAAGGTCCAACACTCATTCATAATAAATTGGAAAATTGGAACAGGTGGCCTATAAGCCATCTATTACAATCCAAAAGCCAACATCATTCTAAGTGGAGAAAAACTAAAAGCTTTCACTCCAAAATCAGGCACACAACAAGGATGATCACTATCACCACTTCTATTCAATATAGTTCTGGAAACATTAGGCAGAACCATTAGACAAGAGAGAGAAATGAAGGGAATAAGAATTGGAAAGGAAGAAGTTAAATTATCATTATGCACAAATTACATGATCCTCTACATGGAAGTCCCAAAACACTCCACCAAGAAACTCCTAGAATTACTAAACAAATTCAGTAACATAGCAGGATACAAAGTCAACAGCGAAAAATCAGTAGCATTCCTCTACACAAATGATAACCTCACTGAGAGAGAAATTAGGGAAACAACACCCTTCACAATAACATCCAAGAAAATGAAATACTTAGAAATCAGTCTAACAAAGGAACTAAAAGATCTGTACAATGAAAATTACAATATTCTGAAAGAAGACATTGAAGAGGATTTCAGAAAATGGAAAGATATTCCTTTGCTTTGCATAGGAAGAGTGAACATTGTGAGAATGGCCATCTTTTCAAAATTGTCATAGAGATTTAATTCAATCCCTATTAATATACCATCAGCATACCTCACAGATCTAGAGAAAAAATTCATAAAATTTATTGGGAAACAGAAAAGACCTATAACAATAAAGGCAATCCTGCCAACAAAGCGAGACAGGCAGAATTACAATCCCTTATTTTAAATTATACTAAAAAAGTTACTATGATTAAAAGCAGCATGGTTCTGGCAAAAACTAAACCAACCAAACAAAACAGAACTGATGATCAGTAGAACAGATTAGAAGATACAGATATAACTACAAACACACTCAGCCAACTTATCTTTGACAAAGGGGCCAAACATTCACTGGAAGAAAGAGCTCTTTAATAAATGGTGCTGGAAAAACTGGCTTTCTACATGTTGGGAAACTAAAACTAGATCCAGGTCTATTACCATGCACAAAAGTCAAAATGGATTAAAGATTTAAACAGTGAAACAGAAAGATTAAGTCTATTGGAAGAGAAGGTGGGTAGAAATCCTGAAGACATAAGGGTAGGCAGAGAGTTCATGAACAAAAATGAAACCGCATACAAAATACTGCAATGAATAAGCACTGGGATTTCATCTTATTTAGAAGTTCCTGTACATCAAAGAAAGTCACCAACAGAGTGAAAAGACAATTGGGAAAAACATCCTAACTAATGGTTACTCAGAGAAAGAACTCCTATTTAGAATATATATCCTGAATCTTTGCTGATCTTGAAAGACTAGGGCCAAAATGTTGGGTGGCCTTGTGGCTCTTCTATTTCCCCAATTCTGATCTGTGAACTTAGGTTGTTAACTATCCAAAAGAAAAGCTAATTAGTACCCTGCGGCATATGACATTCACACTCAATTGTTTTTAGTTGTTGTTGTACCTTTGTATTTGGATATCTTCTTTTTTGCTTCTTATACTAGGGAGACTATATGATATTTACACATGTGCGTCTGGTTTATTTCACTTATGAGTATATGTTCAAGTGGCATCCACTTCAACATAAATGCTTCAAGCTTATCATTCTGAATAGCTGAGTAATACTCCATTATATAGAAATACCACATCTTTTTCAACCATTTCTCATGTGACAGGCATCTTGGTTGTTTCCAAGATTTTGCTATCACAAATTGTGCTGCTATAACCATAGGTATACATATATCACTATGATATAATGTTTTCAGCTCCTCTGGGAAAATTCCCAGTAGGGGGATAGTTGGCTTGAATGGGATTTCTAGTCCTGCTCTTTTGAGGAGTCTCCACATTGACCTCCACAATGGTTGTACCAGTCTACATTTCCACCAGCAGTGGAGAAGTCTTCCCTTCTCCCCACAACTCCTCCAACATTTGTTGTTGGTTGATTTCCTTATGATAGCCATTCTTTCTGGAGTGAGATAGTATCTCAGTGTTGTTTTTATTTGCATTTCACAAATGGATAGCCATGTGGTGAAGACTCAGGACATAGGAGAACCTGTACTGTAACATCATGAAACTCAGTTGAGCCCCAAATTTTTTGAACAAGGAGATTATGGAGCCACAGAGGAAAGAGATTGAAGTTCTATAGTGTGCCTGGGGAGAGTCACATGGAGAGAAAACTTTCTCTCAGGCTCTCACAGAGAGCAAATTGGTCAAGCATTGGCCATGACTCATCCACATGGATGACACAGACAAAGGATCTACAGAATAAGGTACAGGACTACAAGATAAACCTTGAGGGGACTTCACTGACCTCATAAGAAACATAAAGTACATGTGTTGGTATGTAAGTCTTGCTCTATCTCAGTCTTAACCATCCAGCAGAAAAGTATAAAAATGAAGTATACATTGCGGGGCCATAATATTAAGTTGAGCTGTAAATGGCTATGGCCAACAACTTCTTCGGATAACTCACCATTGTTGTGGAATGCTGGACTGTGTTGGATTGTGTTGTCAAGTTTAAGCACATAAGTTAGTTTAATGACAATGGAGTGCCCATCTTTGACAGGTGTAAACAAAGGAAGGGGACTCTCCCCAGGCACACTATAGAACTTCAATCTCTTTCCTCTGTGGCTCCATAATCTCCTTGTTCAGAAAATTTGGAGCTCACCTGAGTTTCATGATGTTGCAGTACAGGTTCTCCTATGTCCTGAGTCTTTGCTGACCTTGAAAGGCTGGGGCCAAAATGTTGGCTGGCCTTGTGGCTCTTCTATTTCATGATGTGCATGTATAGAGAGTACAGTTGGGATAGATAATGCTGTGCTTCTACATAATCCTATGAGAGGCAAGATTTGCACTAATGGTGGTTGGACAGGATATTATGCTGGCTTCTAGTAGTATGGTCATCCACTAGGAAAATAATTATTGAATTTTTGATGTAATTCAGGTATAAAAAATAAGATAAGTAAGCAGCTACACTCTTAATTTACTGATAAGAGACATCTGCTAAAATAATATCTGTAAATATAATATCATGTATGCACCTTGTACGATACCAAAACATTATGAAAACAGTTTGCAATGTATTAATGTATCGAATCTGTAAAAAAAATAAATAAATAAGAATAAAAGCAAAATAATAATAAATCAAAAAAATAATAATAAATTAAAACAATTTTCACACATATTTGCTAAAATGTTAGCAGAGAGAAGGGACCATCTTGTATTCATTCTAAATGTCCACTTGCTTCTTCAGTTAGCAATCTGAATAAAAAGGTTTTACAACTAAATATGTACAATGATTCTAAAAGTGTACTTTGTCTTAGTATAATTGTCTTACATATTTTACATCTTCTCTGGTTTGTTAACCTGGTTTTCGAGCTCTCTCTCCCTCTCTCTCATACATAAGATAATTAATTTTATTATGCTTTATAAGATAAATACATGAATGTGGTCTTAGAAAAACAAAAAGGGTGAGAGAGGAGAAGAAGCAAACAGGAATGTGTTGCATACATGTGCTAATCCCCTACAATGAATGTATTCTTTATTTACTGAAAACATGTACTAATAAGCCAAAAAATAAAGGCTCACTTTTATTAAAGAAGACAAGTGAATAGATACTTTACAGCAGAAGGAATATAGATTGTCAACAAATATACGAAAAAATATCTGACCACTAGAGAATGCAATTTAAAACAATGCTAAGATTCTGTCTTACTCTGAAAAGAATGGCAATTGTTAGGAAATCAAACAATAACAAGTGCTAGAGTGGCTGTGGTGCAAAATGTTTGTTCCTACATTATTGGTGGGAATACAAACTAGTACAACTTTATGGAAATCAGTATGGAGATTTCTCAAAGAAGTGAAATTAGAGATTTAATATGATCCAGCAATACTTCTAGATATCTTCTCAAGGAGCTTAAGGCATCATACTGGAGTGACAAATGCACACCAATGTTTACAGCAACACAATTTGTAATAGCTAAGTTCTGGGTAAGAAAAATGTGATGAATATATATAGCTTAGCTATAAAGAATGACAAATGAGAGACATTTGTAGAAAACAGATGTAACTGGGAAATGCAATGCTGAGTGAAGTACACCAGACACACGAGCTTAAATACTGTACTGTATTTCTCATTTGAGTGAGGCCAAGTAAAAACAAAGAGAATAATAAAGAATGGATAAAAGGGGACAAGATGTTGGATCTCTTATAATAGGAAAGTGGTCTAAGGAAACAAGGATGAGGGACGAGGCGAAAGAGAATTAGATTATGCCATGCAGAGGAACCTAATAATGTCAATGAATGTAAACACTGTGTGTCATACCATGAGCTAAGGTTAATAATATTAACAGGAATGAAAATAGGAGAATTAGAGCAGGAGGGAGGAAGTGCGGAGGGAATGGAAAGGAGATTAAAAATCAAAAAAGGAAAAAGCTGTAGTGTACACCAGCACTGACTCCTCCAGGTGAGTGTAAACTGCATGTAGTACAACATGTACTTATAATTTTTTTAAAGAAAAGAAGCTCACCGAAAAGAGTCTTAGGGGATAGATAAGATATATGTTTATTCTTTCCCCAAAAAACTTAGATCAGACACAGATGCACAGATGTTTTACATTCTCATTCTTTGTCTAACAAAAAATAAGCTGATTTTCCCTCACATATCAATATAAAAATGTCCCTGTCAATGCAACAGATCCATTTTTCTTAAAATTTGACCTACCATCTTTTTATGTTACATAAAACTCCTCCTTACTGATTTAATAATCAGTTGACATTAGGAAAAATATGTTTTTATTATTCCGGTACCCCATCTTAGCCTTCTCCTAAATTGGTTGACTCTTCCTCATAAAAGAAACCACATTTCTACCATGGTTGAGAGATACCTGTAGCTCCTGTGGTTGTATTCTTCATATTGCAATAGTCCCCCTCATTACCATAATTCTTTCAAAACAAGTGTATTCTGGACTAATTCTAGATTTGTTTTTATTTGACAATATAGATCATCGAATAATTTCTTGACCAAGATATTTGAGGATTTTATAGGTTGCATATGGATGCAACTAGAGATAATATTCATAAGTGAAATAAATCAGACTCACATGTGTAAACATTGTGTTGTCTCCCTGCTATGAGAAACTGAAAGAGTAAATAAGACACAAAAGGCACCAAAGGTATTGTGAAAGGGAAAGAAACTGCTCAAAAGGGAAGAAAAACAGGGATGAAGGAAAGGAAAAAAAGAAGAAAGAGAAATATATTTTTATATATTATATATTTTTATTATATGTTATATATCTTTTCTATGTATAAGGTAGCTAAGCTAATTGTACTACTAATTTCTATTAGTTAATTGAAAGGAAAACTTAGTGCTTATATTGTTTAATTAATTTTACATGCCTATAACTGGTAATCTGAGCAACTACTTTGAAGATAACAATATGTAATAAAATAACCATTGTTAATTTCCTATCATCTTTTGAAATTCTGTACCATTTTAAGTTTTTTTAATCTCCTTAAAATAACAGAAAATATTTCTTCACCATTTAAATTAAAACACTTTCTGTATCTGTAGCTAGTTTTGTATAACAAACAGAACGTCTTTGTCTCTACGTCTCTTTCTGTTGCGTATGACTGTTTGCATAGCTTTCCACTTCTATTTCCATCTCATCTGTTGCTATAGCTTTTTGTCTACCTAGTTTCCCATCTTTACCTACTTGTATCCTTGAGGCCAAGTTCCTTGTTGTCAGTTTTCTCCAGAGAGACCTTCGTGGAGGGCAGGATCTTTTCCTATGGTTGTCAGGCCGTTGACTCACAGATTCAGCTCAGGCTCTGGCTGTTTGTACAAGAAAGGGCTTGAAATTATTTTCATGCAGGAAGTACATATCTGGTTTCATTTCCTCCTAAGTGTCATTTAAAGTTTTTTATTAAGTTTATTGGTACAATTTAGATATACACAACAATCCCATTCATCATAGGGAATTTGTACCTGTGTGTGCTATATCTTGATTTCTTTTTTTTTTTTTTTTTTTTTTTTTTTTTTTTTTTTTTTTTTTTTTTTTTTTTTTTTTTTTTTTTTTTTTTTTTTTTTTTTTTTTTTTTTTTTTTTTTGTCATTCCCTTTCACTACCTTGAAACCCTCTGATTCATTTCACTTAACATTAAGGTCTTAAGGTGCAACCTTTGTTCTACAAATTACTTAAGATTTTTCTTTCTTCATGACAGAATAGTACTCCATGCTGTATAAATACCATATTACCTTTTAAAATCTATTTACCTATAGCTTTAGCTGTTAGTGTTGTGATACTATAAATGTGGGATTTTGTGTGTCATTGTTACTTTGACTTTTTTTCAGGAGGGCAGCCAGAAGATATATATTTGGGCCATGTAGAATTTATATTTTAAGTTTTTTATAAACTTTCCTAGTGATATCTATAGGGATTATACTAGTTTACACTCCTGCCAACAATGTAGAAGGATTAATTTCAGTACAGGTTCTCCTATGTCCTGAGTTTTCACTGGCCTTGAAGGCTAGGGCCAAAACGTTGGCTGTCCTTGCAGCCCTTATTTTTCTCTAATTTTTGGTCTGCAAACTTAGGTTGTTAACCCCCCGGAAGAGAAGCTTAGAGTGTGCCTAAGGAGAGCCACATGGAGAGAAGACATTCTCCCAGGCTTTTGTGGAGAGCAAATTGGTCAAGTAATGGCTGTGACTCATCCACATGGCTGACACTGACAAAGTGCAGTGTCTACAAAGTGCAGCGCAGGGTTTCAGGATAAATCCTGAGAGGACTTGACTGACCTTATCAGATACAAAAGTTACATTTTTTATATATGTCTTGCTTTATCTTGATCTCAACTATCCAGCAGAAAAGTATGAAAATGAGATATAAAAAGGAAATACCCTTCTCTCACAAAACTAAATTAAAAAGGGATACAAATTAATGACCATTTTGTATCTGTATATTCAAAATAGCATAGATATACAGCTACATTCTCTTAATTCAATGAATAAAAATCTTTTCTAATAGTGTTTGTGGATAGAATATCAATGTCTGCATCTTGTACAATGAATAACCTCTAAGACAACAATATGCAATATATTTATTATTGAAACTATCCTACTAATCGGTTTTGAAACTATCTCATTACTGTTTCTCAATAAAATTATTAAAAATATCAGGAAAAAGAGGATTAATTTCCCCCCAAATATTCACCAGTATCATTTGTTCTTGCCCTTTTTTTTTTTTCTTTTGGCAGAACAGGGCAGTGAACTCAGGTCCTTGAGCTTGCCAGGGGAGCACTTATTCCACTGAGCCATCTCCCTGGCCCCTCATTTGTTCTTTTAGTTCATGCTGATAGTAAAATTTCCATCTCCCTCCCTCCCTCCATCCCTCCTTTCCTCTCACCTCTTTCTTTCTTTCTTTCTTTCTTTCTTTCTTTCTTTCTTTCTTTCTTTCTTTCTTTCTTTCTTTCTTTCTTTCTTTCTTCCTTCCTTCCTTCCTTCCTTCCTTCCTTCCTTCCTTCCTTCTTCCCTTTTTATTTTTCTTTCTTTTTTGTTGTTGCAGGGCCTTACTATTCAGTTTGACTCCTGGTGATCCTCCTGCTTTCAGCCTCCCCAGAGCTTGGATTAGAGGCATACGCCTCTACATAGACTCTCGGTGGCTGGCTCAGCCCACCATGGGGGTGGGGCTGGTATGACATGTGGTGCCAGCAATCGACCTGCTGTCCTTTTGCTGGCTGAGGCTGGCACTTTAGTCCACTGAGCTAACTTGTTGACCCATCCATCTTTCTTGAGTGAAATAAAATTGCAGCGCTGTTTTGTTTTGCATTTCTATAATGAATCATGCTGAATATTTTTGATTCATTTATTGTTCATTTTTACTTCTTGTTAGAAGTCAATTCCACTGTTTTTGATTGGATCTTTTCTTTTGGGAGGATCTAATCGTCGTGAGGTTTTTTTTTTTTTTTTTTTTTTTTTTTTTTTTTTTTTTTTTTTTTTTTTTTTTTTTTTTTTTTTTTTTTTTTTTTTTTTTTTTTTTTTTAGTTTGGTTTGTTTATATTCTAGATATTAGTCCTCTATCCAAAGAGTAGATGTCACTTTTTTCCCTATTGTATAGATTGTCTCTTCACATTGTTGATTGTTTCCTTTACTTTGCAGAAGTTTTTAATTAGATATAATCCCATTTGTTGCTACTTGGTGCTCCTTTCTACGCAATTAGGGTTCTGTTATCCAAAGTTGAAGTATGAGTGGTGAATACAAAACCTTGGTCACCTGAAATAATGCTGTAATGAGTCATAACTGACTCTTAAAAGGACAAACACAGTCTCAGGGATACATGAAGGTTCATGGTACCAATGCAAGTAATGTAGGCTAACACAACCTATTTTCTGGACACAAATTTTTTTTCTGGTATTGAATAGTTCTAGAGCTCCATATGTGAGCATAGCCTGATGATACCTGTGCTACCCTCATGCAGGGTGTGACTGCAGGTGCCTTAGAGGGTGAAAAAGATGAGACTCAGTTCATTTGCTGAGAGGTCCACAGGGTCTATTTTCACCCGAGTATGCTCAACATTTGGGAGAGTAGGAGAACAAAAGCCCCAAAGCTGAGAACTTATTTTAGAACATCAGTGTAAGAGCAAAAATCAGAAGAAAATCTGTTTGGGCAAAGAGCTGTTTCAAGGCTAAGCAGTTTCTCTTGGGGAAAGGAGAAGGAAAATGACCAGACACACCATGTTCACTAATTTGAACTTATTTGACCATTTGATTCTCATACAACCTTTATGCTTTTGTTCCACAGCTTAATAATTTACTTTGTGTGCTTTGTTTTGTAGTTTAATTATTCACTTCTGACAGAGCCTGTGTGTCTGCTTTGCAATTTAATTATTAACTTCTCACAGAGCCTGTGTGGTTTTGACCCATAGCTTAATTATTTGTTTGCTTTTGCTCTGCAATTTAACCATTCACTTCTCATGGAGCCTATGCCCTTCTGTTCTGCAGTTTAATTATTTACTCTTTGGTCAAGTGCCCCATATTGCCCCAGGTTGGGGGATGAGTTGTGGTGATAATAAATCATCCTAAGACTACTCTTAAACGGGGAGGCACCTGAGTCTCCTAGCTAAGGGAGCCTACACACAGCCTCAGGTATTTCCCAAACCTACTCCAAGGTTGGAATTGATGCAGCAAAATATTGAGTCTGTCCCCTAGACACACCTAATTATTTCCACCTAATGCTGGAGCCTAACTAGAGTATCTCCATGTAAGTTCTGGCCTCTATGAAGGCCTTTTGCTTTTACTGTGTGCTTGGTCTCACCACTGTGGGTCCAGCACTAGCCTCTGAGACAAAGCCCTGAGCTAGAGTTTTTGTCCTGGTTCTCTGTGTGAAGAGTTCTCACCTTTGTGCCATATAATGTTAAGAGACTGGTGGTGAAGCCAGCCTAACACAGTGCTGTCTTGTCTCTCAGTTTACACATGCTGCCTTGATGATAGGAGTTTTTTTCTACAACAGTTTTTTTTTTTTTTTTTTTTTTTTTTTCATCACAGGCCTGATAATGGGTCTCATTTCTAAGGCCTAGATTTCTCTCTTTGTCCCTAAAGCAAGTGGTGCTATTTTCCACACTGGATGTTCGGAGTCGGGAGCAAAGTTGTGGTCAGCTGCTTACCTCTTGACCTCTTCAATAATCTTTCTGCTTTGCTACACAAAAATAGGCATTATGTTACTGTCCTTGGTATACTTATGTCTGGTTTGTGATTTGTTGCATACATAGCTATTAAGCTACGTACGGTGGGGAGAAATTAATTGAAGCATTTATTTTTCTGCAACTTTGCACTATCTCCTTTACTTTTGTTAGCTACTTTATTGTCACATAATTATGATAGAAAAAGGATCAGCAGAATGTCTCAAGATATGTAAATGATAACACTTTTAGTTATAATGATGTGCAAACACCATAACATTCTTTGTACCTAAATTGCAAAAGTTTTGAACTTTAATATGAAATCTTGAACTTTAATAAGGTAATAATAAAAAACAAAGTCGGATAGTGGTAGTTTTTTTTTTTAAGTTAGAAAAGGACATTTCAATGTCTAATATATACCAGAGATTTTTTGATGGTGTCATCTGACATGCAGGGAAGATAATGTGACCATGGTTAAAGAAGGACCCATTCTCCAAATTGTCCAATCCAGAGTTGATAGGACAATTTAATTCACAGAAACTTCAGTGGTCTGAGATTTGATAGGAAATTTTGAAAGATAGAATTTTTTTTCCATAGTAGAAAAAATTATGCTTGTCTTTCCCTTTGAATTTTCAGAAGTTTATAACATATCTGTAACTACCTTTTGCACAAACCAGAAATGTGCTTATCTCCTCTTTTGAATTATTAGCAGTTGGTTGCATGTTTGTAAGTACTGTTTTCAGAGGTCAGTGTTTTAGTCTTTAGGGTTTTCTTCTCACCTTTGAACTTTGAAGAGCCTTTCATTACAGAGAAACCTAAAGTTCAGTGACAATTTACAGTGGTTTTACTGTAGGATTTTTTTTTTTTTGGCAGACCCAGTGGTTGAACCCAGGCTCCTGTGCTTGCCAGGCAAGTGCTTATTCCACTGAGCTATCTCCCTGATCCTGAACTGTATGGTTTTACTGAAAGAAGATTAGAGAAATTTGAGAGAAATGTGGACTAAAGATTTTTCATGGATAAATTTCAGGAAGTTTAATCATGCCTTTTCATGTTTAGGCTGATTCATAATTTGTGAAATCCAATTGAGTTGACATACAGACTCAAATCACAAATTGGACATTAGTAATTAAATTATGTTTCTGTGCAAAAAAAATTTATATATGCTTTTGTCCAGTCCTAAAAAATGTTTTCTTAAATCCATAACATTTGCCTTGCTCTATCCACTTACCCATGTCTCTTTCTGTGTATTTTTGTCTTCTATTGATATGAGCTTCTAAATTTCTGGATTTGAGAGGTATAAAAGTTCTAACAGTGTCAGTAATATCTATAGTGAAAAATTATACTTCATTGAACAATTTAAGGTAATTTTATTGAAGATTGGATAACTTCATATGTGTTTGAATTGAATCAACAAATTTCTTCTAATCAGATTTTCTTTGTAATGCTAATTTCTCCTGTGACAAAAGTGTATTCTTTCCTGTCTTTTAATATTGTAATTTTTTGTGACTTTCTTAGTACTGTCCACAATACTTTATTAGGATTTAAACCTTAAAATTATGAATTGACTGTTTTACTTCTCTTTCCTTTATCTCTCAAATTTTATCTTAAATTAAATCACTGAAATTTGGAATTAGCCCATGCACTTGCTGTTTTCTGTTGACTCTCATCTAGAGACATCTACTGTCTGTTGTTGATGAACAGCACTTTATGTTGGGACATCAATAACCATCATCTGCATTGTCTTTTTTCCAGTTTCTCACTGGTCTTTTATGGATAAATTCTCCAGCTAAGTAAACAATTGAAGCATCCCATTTAACTTTTTGTTTTTTATTGTGTAACATTAAGAACTTTCAAGCATTGCATTCTCCATTTTTTACTGTAGCATTGTTTTTCTTAACTAAGTTCCATAATTTTGTTGCATTGTTTCAATTTTAGGTTGATATCAAAGTAGGTATCTGATTTTCTTTTTGTTTTTGATACTTTAGCTTCTGTAGTATCATATTTAATCTTCGTGTATTTTTCTCAAGATCCTGTTATTTATTTGTACTTTTATACTTTGAGGGACATAAAAGATACTTGTTATAACCTATGTGTTCTTAAATTTAGCAAGCCTTGCTATATGTCCTATCATGTAACCAATCCATCTCAGAGAATATTTTATATGCATTCAAGAACTTTATTAAAAAATGGAAGAGGAAATTTAAGAGCAGAATATTTTGCAGGATAAATACCTAAAGAG
The DNA here is from genome assembly GCA_004027165.1 of Ctenomys sociabilis. Taxonomy (NCBI): domain Eukaryota; kingdom Metazoa; phylum Chordata; class Mammalia; order Rodentia; family Ctenomyidae; genus Ctenomys; species Ctenomys sociabilis. The sequence continues at coordinate 47,985 of PVKA01011403.1, forward strand.
GTACACATTAAGAGGAGAAATAGAATAAAATTTAAAGACAATAAATAGTAATGGTAAGTAGCATGTACAACATCTTATAAAATATAGAAAGATTTAAAGAATGTTTGACAAATATGTTTACATTTCTATAGTCCTGTACTGATAATTTTCAACTATGTTAGTTTTGTGGTAAGAATTTGATACTGGAGAGAATCTTTTGACATGGAGCAGGAATTAATTTTGCAGCTCTAACTAGAGGGTAGGGTGTGTTTATACGATATATTTTCGCAGGATCCTCCTCAAAGCCCCCATGACCTCTTTATTTCTCAGGCTGTAGACGAGGGGGTTCAGGGCTGGAGTGACAATTGTGTAGAAAGCAGAGGTGATGTTGTCTTGTTTGGGATTGTGGAAGGAACTAGGTAAGACATACATGATTGTAGCTGCCCCATAAAACATCCCTACCACAGTCAGGTGGGAGGAGCAGGTGAGCAGTGCTTTCTTTCTCCCCTCCTTTGAGGACATGTGTAGCACAGTGAAGAGAATTAATGTGTAGGAGGCAACAATAGCCCCAAGAGGGGGAATCAGGAAGGTCACACCCATCACATAAACCATGAGCTCATATCTGGAGGTGTCTGCACAGGCCAGCTTCAGCAAGGGTAAAATTTCACAGAGCAAGTGTCTGATCTTCCGGGCTTTGCAGAAAGGATAGTGCATGGTATATACAGTATATCCCAGAGCACTCAGTGATGCCAGGATCCAGGATGAGGCCACCATAAACCAGCAGACTCTGGGCCTCATGAAGACCATGTAGTTCAGAGGATGACAAATGGCCACATACCTGTCATAGGCCATACAAGCCAATAGGAGGTCTTCTGCACTACCCACTGTCAGGGCCAGAAACATCTGAAGGGCACAGCCACCAAAGGAGATGCTGTTTTCTCTGTATAGAAAATCCATGAGGGCCTTAGGAGTGACAACTGATGTGAATAGGAGGTCCATGAGTGAGAGCTGCCTAAGCAGGAGGTACATGGGCGTGTGGAGCCGGACATCCATTGTGATAACCAGGAGCAGCAGGCCATTGCTGAGCAAGGCCAATGTGTACAGAGCTGCAATTGTGGCACAGAGCAGTTCAGGAGATCCGCTGTCACTCAGGATTCCCACCAAGGTGAAGCCACTTCCTAAGGTGGAGTTCCAGAGCTCCATTCTTTGTGGTTTCTCTAGAACCAGATGGAATCTCAGTATGTGTTGTAAAGATAGACTCGAATTTTCTAACATTAAGAGCCCCTTACAATGCCTAATATTGTGTCCATGAAATATCATTTCTCTTAGTAATTGCCTTTGACTCTTGAGTTTTGAGTTTCTTATTCTTAATTTATCTTAATAAAAATTCATCTAAATGGAGAAATGAGACCAGAGTTCTCAACATTGTGAGATCAGTACATGAAAATATTATTCAGAACACTAAATCTAAACAAGCATATTTCTAAAATGATTAAACTACCTCTCTATTAAGATTAAAGAAATATTCTGACATAAATGTACTTAATTTGTAACTATAGTACAATATTTGAATGATATTTTATATATCCAGTTATCTTTTGTGTAGACTAGTTTTGAATAGGAGATTTGAAACTGGCACAGGAGACTGGGTGCATAGTGCCTTCCTGGCAAGCACAGGCCCTGGATTCAATACCCACTATGAATAACACAAAAACCAAACAGAACAAACTGACACAGGACTGAAATTTAAAGCAATTCCATTTCTTTCTCCATTCATTTTGAGTTTACATTTGTTTGTGTTACTCAACGCCAGAGACAAGCTTGATTAGAATTGCTCAAATTTGTCCACCTTCCATCACTTGGCCACTCTGACATTCTCTATTAACAAGAGATAGAAGGATTCTAGAGTGTCTTAATTGAGGGATATTGTGGTTTTTTTTTTTTTTTTTTTAATTTCAGGAAAGGGTCTACAAGATGTTCAGGATCTCACTAGCAAGTCTGCTAGATCAGACTTGTAGTGACCCACCTGTTTACAGCCTCCCAAGAGCTGGGATTACAGGCGAGCACCACCATGCCCAGTCTGGGATATTGTGTTTTTGTTGCCAGCTTTTAGAACTAAACTTTTAAGATTGTAACCTATTTTTAAACTGTATGCTATGTTGTGATCCTGGAAAGTCTCAAAAATATAAAAAGAATCACTGCATAAAAAGATGAAAGTGTCTGAGAGAAATGAAAAGCAGCAAAAGAACATCAATGTTTTGTTCTAATTAGGACTGATAAGCCTGTACTTTTTTCCTTTCATCCATATGGTCACTGTTCCATCTAGAATTTGAGAGCATTTGTGCTTAACAGAAAGACAATAGGGTTTGGAAGGAAGAGTCCTTTACTAGAAAGCTCATGATAGGAGATGGTACATGTCACTCTTGATTTAAAAGATACCTGAGATACCCACTACAAACAACAGACACCCCAATACTGAAAATAGCCTGCCCTCTGCAAACAAGAAATAAGGGCCATAAAATAATTCAAGACTGAACCTTGAGTTTTCTTGGTGCCAGTTCTATCTATACACCTGTACTGATTTGCAGCTTTGACTTTGAACACCTCATTCAGATTCTTTGAAACTATAATTCCAACCCTGAACCCTATATATACTGAGCCTCCCCTCCATGGAGCTCGTGGTATCACTCCAATGTCAGCCTGCCTGGATACAGGTGGAATAAAATTGATCTCTCCCACAGCCTCATCTTTAGGTGATTCTTCACACTGTCATCCAACAGTGGCCAGACCAATGGAGAGACTAACAGGGCTGATGGCTTATGACTGACAAGAGCCAATATCAGGCTGCATGGAATGGGACAAGGAAAGTGAGCTCAGAGCATGTAGATAAAGATTTGAAAAATGAAACCCCTTCCTATAAATAACTTATCCATATCATAGCACATACATGTTAACATTTCATTGGATTTGATGGACTTCTTTGGGGGCCATTATTCATTAGAAGTTAAAAACAACTAGAAAATTCTACAATTCTACACATCACTTCTTATATGGCACCTATCATTCTCTGATAGGTAGCAAAATATTATCAGAGGCTAGCACAATACACAGATTCTAAAAACAAGTATTGAGATTCTGGCCATCAAGCAGATATCAAGTCTAACCTATAGTACTGATTATTTATCAGTCCTAGATTAACTCTTCGTGTTAATAAAATTAAAAAATGCAGAAATAGAGGAAGGTAATAGAGCCCAGACACTAGAGAAATAGATAGTGTAGTGGATGTTCTTAAATTGGCTTTGGACTTTATTATTATTATTATTTTTACTCAACCATATCTAGAGACTATGCATTTCCCTGAAAGAGAAACAAGTCCTTACCTTAAGTGGTCAGAGTTGAGCTGCCCAACCACAAACTTCTTTTGTTTAATTTTTTTTTGAGATTAATACTATTCCTGTAAATTGAGGAAGATGTAGGTTTTGTAAAAAAAAAAAATGCATATAATTTTTGCTACACTGGCTGTCTCAGGCCCTTTGTATTCCTTCAATTAATGTGCAGGTCTTCTCTGGAGATGGCAGTGGATACAAACAGCTAACACAGTCTTTAGATAGTTTATTATAAAGCAAGAGTATGAAGGCTTTCATGCTCTCACACTTGAGAAGAATTGGGAGAAAATGCTTCTTCACATGGAGAGAACCCTGTAGACTTGTGATGAGTATTTACTGAATTTTTGAGTCCAGATGCCAATCTCATTGGCATGTGGGAGGGAAGGTGAAAGTCACAGATTCTGGAGGATTTAGATTTTGGAAAAGCTACCCAAAGGAGGCACTGATGCATGGCCATATGCTTCTTGGGGCCAGCTCCTTTCTGTGACTTCTGGTTCATGACTTTTTTTCTCTTCTCTGTCCTACAACTATTTTCAGAGGGACTTATCACTGAAACCTAAATTCCCCAGCTGCCCTTGAAGTATAGGTCCAGAGAATAGGCTGTTAATGAGTCCTCTTAGGAATGTTTTCTGGCCTGGTATTCATGTGCTGTTCTCTCACCAAATGAGCTCCATGGGACTGCAAATTTCTCTCTTTTTAATTTAATTTAATTTTATTTTATTGAAGAACAAATAGAAATGCGACAGTTTCAAATCAACTTAGCAAGACAGATTCAATAATTAATACATTGCATATTATTTTCATAGGTTTTTTTTGTCATACAAGGTGCATACATGGTATTCTACTTAAAAACACTATTAGAGCAGGTGTCTTTAATCAATGAATTAAGAGAATGTAGCTGTATACTTATCTTATTTTTTAAAGGTGAACTATAGTACAGTTTCAATAATTAATACTTTCTACCTTCTAATCTTTGTAGTGGTTGTCCATAGTACAAGAAGTTGACAGAATATCCTGTCCAACCACTATCAGTGCAAATCTTGTTTCTCATAAAATTATGCAGAAGTACTGCATATTTATCCTAACAGTACTGTTTATACAAATACAGAATGGTTCTTCCTTTGTATCCCCTTTTTTTGTTTAGTCCTGCCAAAGATGGGCATTCCATTGTCATTCAATTATTATAGGTGCTTGAACTCAGCAAAACAATCAAACACAGTCCAGCAGTCCACAATAATAGTGGTTATCCGAAGAAGCTGTGGACTAGAGCCATTTACAGCTCAGAGTATTATTATGGCCTTATTTTATATACCTCATTTTTATATTTTTCTTCTGGATGGTTAAGACTGAGATAAAGCAAGACCTATATAACAAAAAATGTAGCTTTTGTATCTGATGAGGTCAGTCAAGTCCCCCCAGGGTTTATCCTGTAACCCTGTACCTCAATCTGTAGATCCTTTCTCAGTCAGCCATGTGGATGAGTCACAGCCAATTCTTGACCAGTTTGCTTTCTGTGAGAGCCTGAGAGAGTTTTCTCACCATGTGCCTCTCCTTAGGCACACTATAGATCATCGAATGCATTCCTTAGTGGATCCATAATTTCCTTGTTCACAAAATTTGGGGCACAACTAAGTTCCATGATATTACAGGACAGGTTCCCCTATATCCTGAGTCTTCACTGACCTTGAAAGCCTAGGGCCAAAATGTTGGCTGAACTTGCGGTCCTTCCATTTCTCCAATTTTTGATCTGTGAACTGAGGTTGTTAACCATCCTGAAGAGAAGCTGATTAGTACCCCGAAACATATGCAGTTCAGTTTAACCTAACTATCTGGCTAAATTCTTTTTAGTTGTTATACATTTCTATTTGTATTTCTTCTTTGATTTCTTATACTAGGGAGACTATATAATATTTGCACATGTGTGTCTGGCTTATATCACTTATGAGTATATGTTCAAGTGGTATCCATTTCAATATTAATGCTTCAAGTTTATCATTCTTTATAGCTGAGTAATATTACATTGTATAGAAATACCACTTCTTTTTCAACCATTCCTCATGTGAGGGGCATCTTGGTTGTTTCCAAGATTTTTCTATCACAAATTGTGCTGCTATAAACATAGGTACACATATATCACTATGATATAATGTTTTCAGTTCCTCCGGGAAAATTCCCAGTAGGGGGATAGCTGGCTTGAATGGGATTTCCAATCCTACTTTTGTGAGGAGTCTCCACACTGATCTCCACAATGATTGCACCGGTTTACATTCCCACTAGCAGTGGAGAAGTGTTCTCTATTGCCACATCCCCTCCAACATTTGTTGTTGGTTGATTTCTTTGTGATAGCCATTCTTTCTGGAGTGAGATGGTATCTTAGGGTTGTTTTAACTTGCATTTCATGGATGGCTAGTGAAGTAGAGCATTTTTTCATATATTTACTCACTTCTTTAATTTCATCCTCTGAGAAGTGTGTATTCATCTCAGATGCCCATTTCCCAATTGGGTCTTTAAATTTGATGGCCATAATGTATCTTATTTCTTTACATATTCTAGACAGCAGACCTTTGTATGATTACTTATTAGTTAGGATTTTTTTCAAAATTTGTGGATTGTCTTTTCACCTTGCTGGTTGTTTCCATTGATGTGAAGAAAATTCTCAGGAAGAGTTGATCCCAGTTGTTATTTCTTTCAAGTGTTTCCCGTGTGAATACATGTTTGTTCATGAACTCTTTGCCTACCCCTATGTTTTAAAGGGATTCTCCTACTTTCTCTTCCAGGAGATTGAGTGTTTCTGTTTTAATATTTAGATGTTTGATCCATTTGGACTTTAGCTTAGTGCGTGGTGATAGAGCTGGGTCAAGTTTTAGTTTTCAGCATGTAGAAAGTCAGTTTTTTTCAGCACCATTTGTTAAAGAGGCTATCATTCTTCCAGTAAGCATGTTTGACCCTTTTGTCGAAGATCAGTTAGCTGAGTGTGTTTGTAGAGGCCTCTGCATCTTCTAATCTAATCCCTTGATCCTCGGGTCTACTTCATTGCCAATACCATTTTGATTTTATCACAGTGGCTTTGTAGTATAATTTCAAGGCAGGAATTGTAATGCTTCCTGCCTTGTCTTTGTTGGTCAGGATTGCCTTTGCTATTCTAGGTCTTTTGTGGTTCCAAATTATTTTTAGGAATGATTTCTCTAGGTCTGAGAGGTATGTTGGTGGCAGTTTGATAGGAATTGCATTAAATCTGTACAACAATTTTGGGCATATGGCCATCTTCACGATGTTGGTTCTTCCTAACCAGAAGCATGGAATATCTTTCCATTTTCTGAAATCCTCTATGATCTTTTTTTTTAGGGTGTTGTAATTTTCCATGAAAAGTTCTTTGACTTCCTTGGCTACGTGAATTCCAAGGTTTTTCATTTTCCATGGAGCTATTGTAAAAAGTACTGTATCTATAGTTTCCCTCTCAGTGTGTTTGTTATCTGTGGAGAGGAATGCTATTGACTTTGAGTACTGACTTTGTAACCTGCTATGCTACTGAATTTGTGTATCAGTTCTAGTAGCTTCTTGGTGGAATTTTTGGGATCTTCCAGCTAAAGTATCATGTCATCTGCAAATAGTGATAATTTAACTTCTTCTTTACCTGTTCTTATTCCTTTTATTTCTCCCTCTTTTCTAATCACAAATGTTGCTAAGGATTCCAAGACTATATTGAATAGGAGGGGTGACAAAGGACATCCTTGTCTTGTACCTGATCTAAGAGTAAAAGATTTCAGTTTTTCCCCATTTAGAATTGTGTTAGCTCTTTGGTTGTCATAGAATTTTTTATCAAATTGAGGTAGAGGCCATCTATACCAATTTTCTTTAGGGTTTTGAACATGAATGAGTGTTGCACTTTGTCAAAAGCTTTCTCTGCATCAATTGAAATTATCATGTGTTTTTTAGATTTCAGTCTATTACTGTACTGTAGTACATGCATAGATTTTCCAATATTGAACCATCCTTACATCCCTGGTGTGAATACTTCTTAGTCATGCTGTATGATCTCCTTGATGATTTTCTGTATTCTATTTGCTAGGATTTTATTTATGATTTTTGCATCTTTGTTCATGAAGGAGATTGGCCTGTAGTTCTGGTTTTTAGTTGTGTCTTTCCCTGGTTTTGGAATCAGTGTAATACTTGCCTCCACTGCTTCCTTTTTAATTTCATTGAAGAGTTTGAGGAGTGTAGGGGTTATGTCTTCTATAAATTTCTTGTAGAATTCAGCTGTGAAGCCATCAGGACCTTGATTTTCTTTGTCGGCAGGCTTTCTATTACATTTCATATTTCATTGGCTGTTATTGGCTTATTGAGAGTTGTTATGTCTTCTTGATTCAGTTTTGGTAATTTGTACCTTTAGAGGAATCTGTCCATTGCATCTGTATCTTCTATTCTGTGCGCATAAAGATTCTCGAAGTAGCTATTGATAATCTTCTGAATTTCCACTGGGTCAGTTGTTATTTCACCCTTTTCATTCCTTATTGATTGTATTTGAATTTTTCCTTTCCTCTTTTTTGATGAGGTTAGCTAGGGGCCGATCAACTTTATTTAGTCTGTCAAAGAATCAGCTTTTTGATTTGTGGATTCTTTGAACTGTTTTTTTATCTCAATTTAATTAATTTCTGCTCTATTCTTAATGATTTCTTTCTGTTTTTGGACTCTGGGTTTGATTTGCTCTTCCTTTTCTAGATGTTGGAGGTGCAACATTAGGGTGTTTATTTGTTCCTGTTCTGTTTTCCTAATGTGTGTGTTTATAGGTATGATTTCCCCTCTGAGAACTTTTCATTGCATTGCATCTATTCTGGTAAGTTGTGGTTGAATTTTCATTGCACTGTAGATATCGTTGAATTTCTTGTTTAATTTCTTCTGTGACCCATTAATTGATGAGTAGGTTGTTGTTTAATTTCCATGAATTTAGTGGGTTTTTCTGGTTTCTTTTGTCATTTATTTCTAGTTTCGTTGCACTGTAGTCTGATAATATGCATGGTATAATTTCTGTTTTCTTGCAGACACTTAAGTATGACCTATGAACTAATATGTGGTCTATTTTAGAAAATGACCGATGTGCAGCTGTAATAATGTATTCAGCTGTGGTAAGGTGAGAAGGAGGTGTTGAGACCTCCTGTTAAGATTGTGGTCTTGGATATTAGATTTTTCATGTCCATTAAGATTTGTCTTACTTAGTTGGATGCTCCTGTGTTTGGTGCATAGATATTTATGAGTGTTACATCTTCCTCTTGAATTTTTCCCCTAACCAATATTTAGTGGCCTTCTTTGTGTCATTTGATCATTCTTGGTTTGAAGTTTAGATTGTCTGAAAACAGAATTGTTACTCCTGCTTTTTTCTGGTGTGCTGGGGCATGTAGTATTTTTTTCCATTCTTTGACTTGAGCCTATGACTCTCTTTTTGAGTTAAGTGTGCTTCTTGTATATAGCATATTGTTGGATTTTGTTTCCTAATCCACTGTGTCAGTCTATTTCTCTTAATTGGTAAATTAAGTCCACTTACATTGATGGTTATAATGGAAATGGGTTGACTTATGATTGTCATAATATTTACCTGATGTTGTTTACTCCTTTATATCCTGTGTTTAATTGTTTGCCCTGTTCAGTGGGTTCCTTCCATTCTCATTCATGGAGTTCTGGTCATTGTGGTCTCTCTCTAGAACACCTTTCAGTAGCCTATGTAGGGATGGCTTTGTCCTCATGCCATTCTTCACTTGTTCTTTTTCATGGAAGTATTTTACTTCTCCATCAAACTTGAGAGAGAGTTTTTCAGGATATCATAGTCTGGCCTGGAATTTGTATTTGTGCGGCACTTGAAGAACTCTGCTCCATGCTCTCCTTACCTTCACGGTTTGTATAGAGAAGTTGGCCATAATTATGATGGGTTTTCCCTTGAATGTGATCTGTTTCTTTTCTCTGGAAGCTTTCAGTATATTATTCTTGTGTTGCACGTCTGGAATCATGACTATTGTATATCTCAGTGTGTTTTTAGTTGGCTTGAAGTTATTTGGTGTTCTGTATTTTTTGGTTACCTGAATGTTGGATTGTTTCCTCATATTTTGGAAGTTTTTTGCTCTTATTTCTGCTCATATTCTTTTTATATCATTTGTATTGACTCTCTCATTCTCATTTGTGCTAAGTAATCACACATTGTTCATCTTGGCATCATCTGGCAGGTGATGGATTAGTTTTTCCTGCATCCTCATTGTGTTTAAGAGATCCTTTCTCGCTATTTTCACTAGCTGCACCACAGTTTTCAAGATTTGAAACTCTGTCTTTGCATTCACTCAGGTTTGTAGACTCTGATTGAGATTTTAAGTTCCTCTATATCTCTTTGACTCTGCTTCATGCGATATATTTCTTTTCCATATTGCTCATTTCGTGATTCCATCATATCTAATCTCTTCCATTTTTTTTTTATCAATGTCTTCTTTAGAGGTAAGTATTAATTCTTTAACTGCAGAGTTTTTTCCAAATTTGGTTTATGCTTCATATTTCTGGAATTGATTCTCTACTTCAGATATTATGATTTCAAAGAATTATTTTTTTATTTTGGAAATTATTTCTGCTTTGAGTTCCTCTTTACCTTTCTGCTTTTGTTTCTTTGCTTGTGACCCTGTTAATTCATACATTTTAGCTTGAATATTGTTCTCTGCACTTGTTGTAGGTGGCCAATGGGTTTCCCCCATATGTTTTTGGATTTGTTTCATTACTTCATATGCTATGTTCAAAAAAAATTTTTTTTGTTTCAGGCGTTTATTCTGGTCTGAATTCCTCGATACCTTTCTGCTGTTGTTTCTTTACTTCTGCCTCTGTTAATTCATTCATTTCAGATGAGCTAGTGTCCTCTGCATGTGCGGGTGGACTCGAGGCCTGAGATTGCATTTTTCTCCTTTTCTTTGTCATATTTTTTATTTTATTAAGTACAAATAGCAATGAGACAGTTTTAAGACACCTTTACAGGACAGATTCGATAAATTAATACATTACAAACTGTCTTCATAATGTGTTGGTATTGTACACGGTGCATACATGATATTATTCTTACAGATATTATTATACTGTATGTCTCTTATCAGTAAATAAAGAGAGTGTAGCTATTAGTGTATCTTATTTTTTATACCTGAATTACATCAAAGATTCAATAATTAATACTTTCTACCTTGATATTTTCCTAGTGATTGTCCATTGTACTAGAAGCCGACATAATATCTTGTCCAACCACTATTAGTGCAAATCTTGCTTCTCATAGAATTTTGCAGAAGCACAGTATATTTATTCTAACTGTACTGTTTACACACACATCATGATTCTTTCTTTCTATACCCCTTTTTTTGCCTAGACCTGTCAAAGATGGGCACTCCATTGTCATTAAACCAATTTAGGTGCCTGAACTCGGTGACACAATCCAACACAGTCCAGCATTCCAAAATAATAGTGAGTTATCTGAAGAAGTTATTAAGTATAGCCATTTACATCTCAACTTATTATTATGACCCCACATTGTATACCTCATTTTTGTAGTTTTCTGCTTCATTGTTAAGACCGAGATAGAGCAAGACCCATATACCAAAACATGTAGTTTTTGTTTCTGATGAGGTCAGTGAAGTCTACTCAGGGTTTATGTTGTAATCCTGTACCTTACTCTGTAGTCATTTTGTATAGCACTGACCTCTGACCTTTGGTGTAGACCTTTGGTGCAGTTACGACCCAGCGCATAATGAGATTCGGGTGCCTGTTTATTAAGTTTGAGATTATCCAGTTATGCATGGCCTGGATCTAGCTGTTGTGTTCAGTTCCTTTTTGCTGCAGCTCTTCTGGTACAACTGTGAGCCTGTGGTTTCCCTCTGTTTTATTGCTGTCCAAGGAGCACTGGGGAGCACAGAAGCTCTCCCACACACATACCAGGTTGGGCGAGGGTGGATTAGGTGCCGGTAGAGTCTCAAAAATTCTCACTGCCTTGGTGGGATTGGGGGCAGGGGACCTGGGGAGTTGCCGGGCAGGCTGGTCTGGGGTTTCTTAGGCCGATTGCTTGCTCAGAGGTCTTGGGGTGGGGACTCTGGATGGCATGGAGTGCGCGGGGGAAGCCAAATGCTCTCCCACACACTCACCGAACCGGGCTCATGTAGATCGGGTGCCCGGAAGGTCTGAAAAATTGTCACTCACTTGGTGGGCCTGGGGCAGGGGCTTCCAGGAGTTTCCAGGCAGGTCGGTCTGGGGTGTCTCAGTCCAATTGCTCGCTTGGAGGCCTTGGGAGTAGGGCCTCTGGATGGTGCGGAGAGCATGTGGGGTAGGGGGGAAGCCAAAGGCTCTGCCACACACTCACCAAGCCGGGCTTGGGAGGATTGCGTGCTGGGAGGGTCACAAAAATTCTCACTCACTTGGCGGGCTTGGGCACAGCGGCTCCTGGGACTGTAGGTTTCTACTGAAAGAGATGCTGATGGAACATTTCTAAATTCCTTAATGAAAGCCAGTCATGGTGTTGCACACTAGAACTTTGGAGAATGAGGTACGAGGACTACTGCCAGTTTGAGGTCAGCCTGGGCTATATAGTGAGTTCAAGGCTAACCTGATCTTCACAGTCAAAATTTATCTCAGCCTCACACCAATAAAGTAAGTTGCTTATTGGATAGATCAGGAAGAAAGGCTACTCTGTGTGCATTTCTTATTCCTCAGAGCATATGCTGGGTTTCCTGGCTTACTGTTTGATGCTTCACCCCTTCTTTTTGCTTCTCTCAGCCTGTATGATTTCCAACTTAATATGGCTGCTTTGGGTGAATTCTGTAAATAGAAGATCTCTTTATTGACCTTTGGCAGTCTGTATTATTTATGTGTGGGTACATGTATTGGTGTGATGTTGTTTGCCTCCAGAGATGGTCAAAGAGAGAATTTAAGTTTGCAAGGAGGGGCAGAAGATTAAAAATAAATTACAAAGATTGTTTATTTAGACTCATTCTTTTTTCCTGATCTGAGGATTTCCTGGTATAATTTTTTCTCTCTCTCTCTTTTGGTAGAATCTGCTTTGATTTCGTGTACTTTCATAGTAGTTGATCTGTTTCTTTTCTCTAACATCTTTTTAATATGAACTCAGACCATTACACTTGCCAGGGAAGCACTTATTATATTGAACTATCTCCCCGACCCCTGAATTTCTCTGTTAAGAAAGCTTTCATTGTATCCCACGAGTTCCAGTCAGTTTTTCTGTTTTTGTTTGACTGTAAATATTTAATTTCTTCTTTAACTTCATCTGGGTCCCAGTGATTCTTCAGGAGGGTGTTACTTAAATTTTTATGTGTTTATAGAATTTTGCTCTTTTTTGTCAGTAATTTCTATTTGACCATAGAAATATGGTCAAATAATATGTGTGGGATAATTTGAATTCCTTTCCATTTACTTAATCATAGTCTATGTGCTAGTACATGGTGTACATTGGAGAACATCCCCTTTGCAGCTCTGAAAAGTGTGTATTAGTTCTGTTACTCTTTTTGTTGATTTTTTTTTTTTTTTGCCTAGTTTTAGCTATCTTTTTGTGACAATGGCATGTTAGACACTACCATTACAATTGTATTATTGCTCATTTGGGTTTTTTTTTCCATTTATTTTTATTTTATTAAAATACAAATGTCAATCAGACAGTTTCAAGACACCTTAACCATACAGAGTCGATGAATTAATACATTGCAAACTGTTTTCATAATGTTTTGGTATTGTACAAGGTGCATACATGAAATTATATTTACAGGTTTTTTTATAGCTGAATTATATCAAAGATTCAATAATTA
>PVKA01011404.1:7988-61174 GCA_004027165.1 Ctenomys sociabilis
TGAGCTGTAAATGGATATGGTCGACAATTTCTTTGAATAACTCCCTATGGTTGCAGAATGCTGGACTGTGTTGGATTGTGGTGTCGAGTTCAAGAACCTAAGGTAGTTGAATGTCAATGGAGTGCCCACTTTTGACAGGTGTAGACAAAGGAAAGGTTGTAGAAAGAAAAAATCAGGATGTGTGTGTATAGACAGTACACTTGGGATAGATAACGCTGTGCTTCTACATAATTCTATGAGAGGCAAGATCTGCACTAATGGTGGTTGGACAGGATATTATGTCGGCTTTTAGTGCTATGGTCATCCACTAGGTAAATAATTATTGAATCTTTGATATAATTCAGCTATAAAAAAACCTTTAAATAAAATTTCATGTATGCACCTTGTACAATACCAAAACGTTATGAAAACAGTTGGCAATGTATTAATTCATCGACTCTGTATGGTTAAGGTGTCTTGAAACTGTCTGATTGACATTTGTATTTTAATAAAATAAAAATAAATGGAAAAAAAAAAGATGAAGAATCCAATAGAGGGACCAATAAAATTTAGCTATTGACCACAAAAAAAAAAAAAAAAAAAAAAAAAAAAAAAAAAAAAAAAAGCAACCCTGGAGACCAAACTGCCAAAGGTGCATTTCTGTGCGAGCCAAGAATGGATTTCACATTTTTTCAACAGCATAGGTCTTTCTTACCTTTTTTGTTTTCATGTTTTAATCAATTATAAAATAAAGAAGAATATACCACGAAAACTATAAAAACAGCAAAGCCTGAAATATTAACTGTCTGACTCTTCTAAGAAAAAGGTCCTATAGTACAGTGTCATTAGTTAATATAATAAAAGAAACATAACTATTAATCCCCCTCAAGTGCACCTCCCCACTTCAAACACACTCAGTCCATCGTTCTTGCCATTTTCTGAAGCTGTTCTGAAAGCCCTCTTCAAGAGAAGTTTTTTAAAAACCTGATAAAAATGCAGTGAAAGACCTTGGTGATAAGTCAGCGCTCTAAGCCCTGCCTAGTCAAGGGCAGGGACTGGGATTCAATCCCCTGCACCACGTGCCGTGCCAGCCTTGCCCTGCACACACCAAGCAGACCACCACGACCAGGCGTGGGGGTGCACACCTATAATCCCTCTGCTGGGGAGGCTGAAACAGGAGGATCACTATGAGTCCAAGCTACATAGTGAGAGCCAACACCAAATACACTAAAAAGAAAAAAGAAAGAAAGAAAAGAAAAAGAAAAAATGCAGTGAAGGCTGCTGCCTCACTCCGTGCGATGGAGAGATGGGCCTCACTGCTGGCCTCACGGTGGGCCTCACGGTGGGCCCCTCCCACTTATTCACCAGATCCGGCACCAGGGGATTTCTGGCTCTTTCCCAGAGTCGAAAGACTACACAAAGTAAACATATTGAATTCATTCAGGGCATCAAAGCAGCCTGACAGCAGCCAACAACATGAAAGAAGAGTTCCAGAAATGCTTCTGAAAGTGGCAGATTCAATGGGATAAGTATGTTCAAAGTGAGAGGAGAGGGACTAATTGTAGCATATCTTTCAGTGTAATTTTTTTTAATTTGAATGTTCACTGTATTTTGGAGCACACCTCATAAATGACTAGGATGAAATGACAGGTAGGAGATGTGTATGTAGACTTGTCATAGGTCATTGATCCTATTTTCACACCGTCTATAAATTGTACATAAAAAGTGTGTTTGTATATTATAATAGAGGATGGGAGAAAATCTCATGCCCCTAACCTCACAAAGAGCCATCACACAGTGCTTGCTTATCCCAGTAGTGATGGTCCTGTGGTCCCTAGAGAACACAGCCCCTTGTCACCTGAGTAGAGCCTTTTCTACAGACCAGGGTCCCAGGTCAAAGGAACAGTTCCAGTGTTCAGGCAAGGCCAGAACCTCCTGAGGTTCTTCATGTGCCACAAGAATCAAAGCTGCAGTTATTTGGTTACTTAATTGTTCTAACCTTCAAAGGAAATAAAACTTCTCCTATTACCCCAAGAGCCAGTAGATCACTTCCCAGGTAGACACATAGCTTAGCTTCTGGGAATTGGATCTTCCTGGGGCCACCAAGTACCTGGGAAGATTCTCTCTCCATAGAAAGGGAGGAGTTAAAAGAAGTCTTTCAAGAGGAAAGAGAGACAGCTGCCTCCATCCCCTTTACATCACAGAAATAACTTTTGTTTCTCCCTTCTTTAGGGGGTGTCCACTGTTTATGTAAGAGAACCACCATTAGCTCTGCATTTCACCAGGTATAAGATCTGGAGAAGAGGATGATACATTTATGATTTACTCAGCAAGATTCTATGACTGACCCAGCGAACCTCACAGACAAAATTAACAATTATGAATGTTGGAAACTCAACTGATAGCTTTTAATTGTCTCCATTTCAGTAAATTTACTTATTTCCAACATAGTAAGTTCCAAATGCACTGAGTTTCTACTCCTCATTACTACTTTAGATATTTTTTCCATGGAACAGTAGAAAGCAAAGATATCTCTGAAATATAATAGCACCAACATTTTCCTAT
This sequence comes from Ctenomys sociabilis, assembly GCA_004027165.1. Lineage (NCBI taxonomy): Eukaryota > Metazoa > Chordata > Mammalia > Rodentia > Ctenomyidae > Ctenomys > Ctenomys sociabilis. The sequence continues at coordinate 10,533 of PVKA01011404.1, forward strand.
GCCATTGGCAAGAATGATTTTACTCCTCAAGGTTTTTAATATAAAGACTAATCAATATCAATAATCGTGACATTGATAAAAATGTAAAATATTGTTTCTTAGATATGAGCTCTGTGGTACATTCCATGTCCTCTGACTCACATTGGAAGGACCAAAACTTTTGAGAACTATAAAGCAGAAATCTAGAGGCTAGATTCTCATTGGGAAAATCTCTTCTCCTAGGACACTGAAGATGTGATTTTACTCTTACTTTTTTATCAATGCTCTTTTCACTAGGAGAAACTAAAAACCAATAGTAAATATATAATTAATGAGAGAAATATTATCTACATATGTTTTGTGTCCTTCCATGAAAAAGAAAAAAAAAACTATGAAACAGAAAACAATAGGTTTTGGGTATTGACACAATAGGTAATGAGAATAGCAATGAAACTTTTCATCTATTTCTTAAACTGATGCTGTCTTAGAATCTATTAGGTTTCTCAAGTGAAAGACAATTGGGAGCCAAAGCTTACAATCCCTCGCTTGTGTTCAACCTCCTCCAACTCTACAAGCAAAGCTAGTCAACAAAAGTACCTTCCTTATTCCAAGGACAACTAGAATTTTTCTGAAATGAAGCCAGACTCATCACATCATCTCCCCTGTGTGTGTCTGTCTTCCTTGCTTTCTTCTCCTACAGACATCATTCTTGCTGGTATTAAAGACCTCACATAGTCCAGCACAACTGAATTTTAACTAATTACTTCTGTACCTACCCTATTCCCAAGTAAGGTCATACAGTAAGTAATGGGGTAGAGGGAGTTATAATTTCAATATAACTTTTTTTGCAGAAGAAGATTCAACCCATAACGATGATATGTGTAGGGTTACAGCAAACCATAACCAAATCTTGCCTTAGGAACAGTGTAAGAGGTAAAGACTGTACAGAGGTCAAGACATGGAAGCCCAAGCTTTTTTCCTAAAGTGTACTTCCAGGTCTTATATTTTTTTAATCTCGGGTACATCCAGTGTCTGAGAAACTAAGATGCAGTGTGTCAAGAGGTAAATAAAGCAGCTCAGATGTGAACATAAGTTTATACATTCTGCCTTCCAGCTGGTATGGCTGTCTAAAAAATAACCCAAAAATTTTATGCTTAAAACAACCACAATTATATTCATAGATCCTGTGATCATGAATTCAGATAGACAGTCCTGGTGGGGGCTGTTTAATCTCTGCTCACAATGCCTGGAGCTACAGTAATAAGACTCAAAAGCTGGGGATGGGATCACCTGAAGGCTCATTCACTTACAGAAGCATCTAGATGATGCTTAGCATGATATTGGCTGGGATGGCAAGAGGAGAGATTCACTGCTTCTCTAATGCCCTGGTCTTCCTCAGAAATGGTGGCTGGTTTCCAACGCTGAAAGTGCTGAGAGGGAGAGAAGAAACTAGGTATAGGTCATGTCCTATGACATTGGATAACCTGAACTCAAAGTTCATTTCAATTTCTAATACCTTTTGAACTTGAATATTTTGCCTTTTTATTTTTAAAATTATTGCTAAACAAGTATGCATTTGAGCTTCTTCACACTCCTTCATGTGGTGTCCTGATGGCAAGTTTCACCTGTTTCCGATCATTTCCATCACACTCTTCCTGTTGAGATGGTCACACAGCCCTCTCCAGATTCAAGGAAAGCAGCAGATTCCAACTCTTGATGGGCATGGAAAGGCTCTGCAAAAACATGTGAGCTCAGAAATATTACTGTGGCTGCTTTCTAGAAAATATGTTTCCTCCTGTTTTTCAATAAAGCAACACTAAGAGCTCTGATTTGTTTGACAAATACAACAGCCTCCACTACCTTGATTCCAGAACCCCAAAGAGAAAAAAATGTCAAAACTAGTATCTACCATGACAAAATTTTAGAACTTTCCACAGCCTTATCTTCTTAAAATTTCTTTGACTAACTTGTTTCAAAAAAGCAATCATTTTTAGGTGCCCTCATAAAAAGCAATTATCAGCAAAGGCTCAATAAATATTAACTCAATCCATTTAAATTTAAAATATTGTCTTGGGAGAGGAGTATTTTTGTAGGCATAATAGAACATTAACAAGGAAAATACCCCTTTGTTTCTTAGGAGACTATCTTAATCACTGTGATTGTTCAAGTAACATGATACATTCTAGTTTTAAATAGATTTCAAGAACTTATTCATGCTGGCAAATATAAGGCAAGACATGACACATTTCAATAGGAGTTGTAGTGGGTTTTTTTTTTTACATATGTAATACTGTGTGAAAATTGGAGAGTATTTAGAGAATACAGCCTCCCAGTCATTACATACAATTTAAAGATATTCTATTATTTTAGACTAGAGTTCTCCTAACTTGTCATTCTCTTTTTATAGAAAGCAATGATTGAGTTCAGAACATTAAAAGAAGCAAAATGTTCCTTGGTTGCAAAAGAACATCCAAGAAACAAACTTGATAACCACCTTGAACAGAATACTTAGGAGCTTAAGTGCTACCTATGTGTCAAGAACAGTGAACTGTGTGAGCGTCAGATTTTACTCCATTAGAAGCTAAAAGTCAGCCTGCCTCAATTTTGTGGAGGCAGATAGAAAACACGAAACTTCAAGATCAGATACAAAAGACATTATTATTCACAGCAATAGCAGAAGTCAGGCTGTTCACATTCTGAGTCAGTTCTCCCCATGTCCAGTTCCTCCAGAAGCATGCAATAAAGGCCAGGAGACACCTGTATGGGTAGTGGGTTGTGCAACTTGAGAGAAAGCCTGAGCTTCACAAACTTGGCAAGTTTTAATGGGCACTAATCATACATGCCCTTTATTGCACAGAGAGACACTGTTCCTATTTTCTAAGACTGCTGTACGAGCATCCTTGAAAACATAATCCAAAACAAAGAGTGGTCATTATCTGTGCTCATGGGAAGTAGAGAAACCCATGAAGAATCATCTACCAATATCACAATACTGACTTAGAAATGCAATTCAGAAGGTAGAAATAGCTATTCTGTATGGTAACTTCTAAGCAATAAAGTATGAGGTAATTAAAATTGGGTATATTTAAAATCTAATTTTGCAACTGCACTGGCCTATGTCAGGAGTTCAAGAGCCAGCATCATTACTGGGCATCATATTTGACAATACAAAAAGAGGACATGCCTGGACAGCCCTCCCTGCAATCACCCAGTTTACAAACCATAAAAATAGAGATATGGATACAATTCAGTTAGTCACCCTCTTTTATTTATAATTTCTAATTTGCCGGGAAAATATCTAATTTCAAATTTCTTCTCTATATATGACACAAAGAAGATAGACCGAATTAAATAAATAAGCACAACAATTCCAAAGATCATTACAATTAAAGGAGCTCTGACTTAATATGAAGGGTCTAGAAAAAAAACAAATAAATAAGAAAAGTTTAATCTGAGACTTCAGTAAAAGAAAAGTAGTGGGGAGGGGTGGCTTCCCAGGGAGCTGAAACACTCTCAATTTTATTGTGGAGAAATGATGACATATTTCAGAAATTAAGAGAATTCAGGTTAGGTGCAGAGACTGTGCTGCATTAGATGAGGTCCACAGAGGCCATGGTTGTCTGGGTTTTGAAGACCCATGTTAAGAATCTTGAACTTAGTCCTAAGGGAACTAGAAAACTTCTAAAGAATTTAAAGGAGACAAGTAATACAACTAATTTAACATTCCATACAGACCAGTTGACAGGACAGATGGGTTAAAGAAGGATAGGAATAAACTCTCAAAGGATATTTTAGAGCTTTAGTTCAATAAGGATAATAAAATGTCTACAGTACTTTAAAAATAAATTTTAAAATAACAATAAATTCCTAAAATATGGAATGCAAATAAGAATAAACTTGCAAAGAAAATCAAAGTCCAAAGAATAAGGGATGTTTAAAACTCCCAACCAAGGAGCCAAGAGAGGTCCTGGGCAATCTTAGGAGAATGGGGGCCACTCATGTCCCCACTCAATCTCGGGGTGCTATAGCAGCACTTCGTTCACTTTTGTTCACTTTCAGAATCTAAGGAAAGGGTCTAGCAAAGAGTTGTTGCCAGCTGATGAATGGTGAATCATCAGTTGTTGTTGATCTTTGAGTACTGATGAATGAAGAGGAATGGACATGAGATACACAGACAGGGCATTACTTCCAAGAGAAACACGGGTGTCAAAAAACCAAAGGATAGCCCATTCCCAGAACACTACTCTAGGACCACCCTTCAGTCACCTGAGACAAGTAAAGATGAACCAGCAGACTATCACGCAGAAATTCTCACACCCACAAACAGAGTAATAGAAAACCAAAAAGCAGGACACAAGAGGAAAGCCAGCAAAAGAGAAGAGCAAAACTTACTAAAGAAATAATGTCATTCTAAAGAGAAGAGCTAACTTAACAAAAAGAATACATTAAAATAATTATGCCTTAAAACCTCAAAGATTTTTGAGGGTGTAGAAATAAACCAGGGTCAGAGGATGGGCGTGTAAGGGAGTAGGAACAGGATCGATGCGGAAAGGCTTTTAACTACTGTAGAAGCAGAACTGACAAAAATTGGTATTTATTAAAACTATAAAGGGACAAGTAAAGACTGACTAGGTTTTTGCTTGAGAAATCTACCAGAATCCAGTGGACCTCCTGATCCAGGCACACCAGAACAACAGGCTCTGGAAGGTATCACACATTGAGTTTGAAAGATATGCAGTGTGTTGGCATGTCCACTGGACATCATATGAAAAAATTTGACAGGTTGGTGAGCTGTCTGCTCCATGTGTTCGACAATTAATTACAGAGGTGTGTGGTAGGGAAGAATTGGCAATGTACTCTGCATAGAATATGAGGTTATCTGGAGGACAAGCTACGAGGAGACAAGTAGAAGTCACAGAACAAACAAAACAAAGAACCATTTTCAAGGAGACCATGCTAGGGGGAGAGAGTTGTGCAAAAAAAACACAGAAGACACTACATAAAACCAAATTAGCTATAAATTTTTCAATTCTCCACTTTCTGTGTTGCTTTAGTTCACATAAAACAAACTGTGAGGTGGGAATCAGAATAGCATCAATCTAGAAGTTTGATGTGCAGATTAAGGAACATAAGCAGTGTTCACTTACTTCATTAGCTGAGTAGTTAATTTAATAACTCACAATGTAATCAAGGTTGACATAGGTAAAAAAAACTTTTCTCTTAAGGCCTCAGGAATTTACACTATAAACGAAGATTTTTTTCAATATTTTAATGTTAGACTAATTGGGTTTTTAAAACATAGATATAAAAATGTAGTGAGCCTAAGGAGAATCACATGGAGAGAAAACATTCTCTCAGGCTTTCACAGAGAACAAATTGGTCAAACAATGGCCGTGACTCATCCACATACCAGATACTGACAAAGGATCTACAAACTGCGGTACAGGGTCTCAGGATAAATCCTGAGGGGATTTGACTGACCCTATCAGATACAAAAGCTACAATTCTTGTTACATAGGTTTTGCTTTGCCTTGGTCTTAACCATGCAACAGGAAAGTATAAAAACAAGGTATAAAAAGTAAAGCCATATTAATAGGCTGAACTGTAAAAGGCTCAAGTCAACAACTTCTGACATTGCCAGTCTTATGGAAAACTCATTACTATTATGGACTACTGGACTATATTGGAATATTTTGCTGAGTTCATGCAACTACAATATTTAAATGACAATGGAATATCCTTCTTTGGCAAAACTAAACAAAAAAAAGGAGATACAAATGAATGACCATTTTGTATCTGTATATTCAAAATACTTAGATATACTGCAACGTTCTCTTAATTCAATGAATAGGAAGACTTGTTCTAATAGTGTTTGTGAACAGGATATCATGTCTGCATCTTGTACAATGAATAACCACTCAGACAACAATATACGACGTATTTATTATTGAAAATGTTCCTGTTAATAGGTTTTGAAACTGTCTCATTGCTACTTGTGTCTCAATAAAATTATTTTTTAAAGTGTAGGAATATTCTGTTTACATATGTAACAGAAATCTTGCAAGTACATTTTATATTGCTTCAGTTTTATGCTGACAAGATAAAAACCTAAATTTATCCTGTGTGAAATATGATAAACAGAATGTCTGTAACAGCAAACATTCTATTGTATGTCACAACAACACTTGGTACAAACTGTATTTTGCATTGCTTCTCCTTGTGCCACTGCAAATGGCTATTTTACTCTAGATACACTAAATAAATGCACCTCTCACTAATTCAATTACAAACCATTCTAACAAAATCAAAGGAAACTAGGATCCTTTTTGTTTGTTTGTTTGTTTTTGACAGCTGATTAGCAAAATCCTGATATATGTCATCCATACTTTTTTGTTTATAATCAAGATGAACAAAAAACTGAATCTTGCCTCAGGTTTCGAGAACAAAATAGGGACATTTCTGCACTATGTGGTACAATCGCCTGAAAGGCACGATAAAGCCATTTTTTGTCAACCATTTCCATACCACAAATCCAACAGAAAACATCCAAAAGGAAATCAGGAATTCGTTTCAAAGAACACATAAACCTGCACTGTCATTTCATCTACTGACTCAAACAGAAGTAAAGAGAGACTAGGAAAGGCCAGAGGGAAATGGCCATTTCTGGGTCAGGGCCATCCTAGCTGAAGTCCAAGGACTATGCCAAGTAGACCTAAGAGAAACAAAACAAAAAGGAAACTTTGCTGGAAGGTAAAAAGAAAAAAATCAGACACGCACATCTGGCTGGCCTGGAGTTGCCCACACGTGCCTTCTTTCCTTCTCATGTTGCATGGCGTGGTGAAGCCACCACAGCAGCTTCCCCCAACTTCCCACACTGCTTCTTCCCCTGTGCCTCAGTTTATAAATGAACTCACCCTGCTCGAGCACCCTTAGTCTCATAGACTAGTACTACTTTCCATTGGTTCTTTTAATTGAAAAAAACAACACACTCCATTCCCAGCCCTTCGCCAACTGTGCAGCACTCTAGCAAATGGCCTTGCTTCCAGCAGCCAGGTCCTGAGCCCACCATCACATCCTCCCTCTAGCCCTTTGAGGGATCCTTCCTCACCTGTTCGCTAGCTGCAACAGTGTCTTTAAGGTCTGAACATCTGTCTTCACTTTCATTCAACAGTTTTGCCAAATTTAAAGGAGTTGTTAATTTCCTATATAGCTTCTTGAAGCTGTTCCATGCACTCTGTTTCGTTCCTATATTGCTCATTTGTGGTTTCCATCATTTTTCTATTCTCCTCTATTTTTTTATTAATGTCTGCTTTAGAAATGCTTAGTAATTCTTTCATTGTAGTTACCATTTCTTTTTTTGCCTGAGAGATAATTTGCAATCTGATTTCCTCTATAGCTTTCTGCAGTTGTTTCTTTACTTCAGTTGCTGTTATTTCAGAGATTTCGGGTGTGTGACTTGCAATTTCTTGTATGCTGATGTCTCCTGGATTCATTTGCTATCTGAGCAACTACAGTGATAACAGTATTCAGCACAAAAACTACAATTGAATACCTCTCATTTTGCTCTTCCAAGTGTATGCTGTTTCTAATGTCTTACCAATTATGATAATATCTCTTTAAAATAAATTTTAAAACTAAAAATGTAAAAATGAGAAAAATTAAGTTTTATTGAAAGCAAGCATTAATGTTCAATTATTTATTCAACCTTGCATACCTATGCCTGTTAATCTAAGCAAACGGATTTGATGATAAAAGTACTTAATATAACAACTCTTGTTAATTTGCTATTCTTGTTTTTGAAAACCTGTGCCATATGTATTCCTGAATGCTACTCGGTTTCTGGCTTCCTACTATGTCTTGCAGATACTTTTGCTTGTTGAAAAGCTGGTCACAGACCAGTATGTGCAGTATAAATCCTCTTGTCATAAAAAATTTTGGAAAAAATGTATACAGCAAAAGGTTTCATGGCCCTACACAACACTATAATAATGGACAGTAATATGAAGGACATTTACTTTTTTCAATGTTTGTGATATTTAAGCTTTGTGTTTATAAGCCTAAAGATCAATTGTTCTAGGACTGATTCCACTGTAATATTTTATCAGACAACTGCTTTTGAACTCCACTTGCTCCTATCTCTTCTGTAATTTTTCCCCTCATATCTCAGGGTCCTCATCTCTCTCCCTGTATTAAAAACTCACCAAGAGATTAAGGTAAGTTTCACAACAGATGATTACAAGAGACACATATGGCTATTTTTTTAATTTTATTTATTTATTTTATTTTTTTTTGTCTTTTTGAGTCAGGGTCTCACTATGCAGTTCAGGCTGGCCTTAAGCTCACTTTGCAGCTCAGGCTGGTCTTGAACTCACAACAATCCTCCTGCCTCAGCCTCCCAAGTGCTGGGATTACAGGCATGCGCCACCACGCCTGACCTTAAATTACAACAGTGTTTTTTTGTTGTTGTTGTTGTTTTTTGTTTTTTGGTTTTTTTTTTCTTTTTTGGCGGAACTCAGGGATTGAACTCAGGCCCTTGCGCTTGCCAGGGAAGCACTTATTCCACTGAGCCATCTCCCCAGCCTGGCTATTTTAATATTCTCAGGAACCCAGTCCTGGGAAGTCATTCTTTGTTGAATAACTAGGTGTTAAGTAAATACGGAAATGAGAGAACCACACTAGTCCTGAGACTTACATATGCATCATTGTCACTAGTTCTTCAGGTTTTGTCTGTTTCCTCTGAATCATATATGAAATGTATTCAATGATCCTGGTGCCATGAAACACCTGAAAACTTCCTTTGCTTTGGTTGTAGCTGTTGTCAAACTTAACACAACCAAATTTTCTCACTAACGAGTTCAGTCATCCCTGACAACTAGTTGGAAACTCACTACCTCTGTCAAAAATCAAAAAATATGGCATCTAAGAATAGCTGTGCTAGCCGAAGCTCAGACAGGGTCACCAATGATACATTCCGTTTAACTTCCAGGGACAAAATAAGACAGCTTTTCATGAACACCCTGCTTTCTAGCTTTGTATTGTCTATCACCATCTAATACCTCCAATGCATAGAGACAAAATACCTTTTGTTCTTCTCAAACAAGAATTTGTTGAAATTTTACAATCTCATTTGCCACCACGTACACATTAGAAGATAAATATCTTGGCAGGAGGTCAATGACAGTCAAGCAAAAGCCCCTTCCAGACCCAGCAGCACAGCCAGCAAAGGACCGTTTCTAACTCGAGTTGCCATGGTGAACCATCTAATGAAAAATGCTCCCATTCTGACTTCCTCACTAGAGAGTGATTAGAATGGAAGCAATGATGAGCTATGTAAGGGATAGCATTTTCCTATTAAAAGAAATGCGATGAACAGCCCTCTCCCAGCTGGGTAGCTGGGTAGTCGGGAGAAATAGGTGTGGCTACTGTTTGTCACCCACTGAAACCCTGAAGCCTTTTTGAAATCATACTGTTTTCCATTGGATCTTTCTGTAAACTTCCATTATATTGCACAAAAAACGTGGAACCATTAAAGCAATTTAAAATTTAAATGGATTTCAGGCAAGAGGAGCTTAGTCTGTCATTTTTCTCACTGTAGGGTTTATATAGAGTATTGGTTAGCATCTGTTCTCAGTAATTCCTTCAACTCAATTATAACACATTTGGAAACTGCAGAGATATACAAGACATTATTTTGATTCACAATTTATCTTTTTTTTCTTCCATTTTTCCCTTTCTTTAGCTACTCAGAGTATAAATTGCTAACCAAACCTGAGAAATTTGTGTATTCCATTTTCAGCTACAAACCCCTTCTAAAATCCCACAGGGTGCGCTGCTCTAAGGCCTCCTTGCCTTTGCCTCCCGGGCTACTCAGTCTGCTCCCACGGTGGGAGAGGATGCATTTTGGCACCTTTAAGTGTCCAAAGAAAAAGCAGTGCATATAGAAAGAATTTGCTTTTTATTCAGTATTCATTTATGTCTCCATGCCTAGGCTCATTGGAGAAGGATGTCCAGAGCTACCATCACAGTCGTCTATACAGGGACTAGAACTAGGGGTATCAACGAAGTTGCATACATGTGGCACAGATTAAACTTTCTCAGTTCATGATATAATTCCGTTCGAGATCATGCAATGAGTGGCAAATCACTGAAGAGATTGCAGAGCTCTACCTGAGCACTGCACTGGTGCGGCAGACCACTTCTGTTTATCTCACTCTACCCAATACTACAGCAGTAGGTCTCCGCCAAAGGCACATCACATTTGTGAGAATTACAAAACGGCCTTCTATGAAGGAACAAAATTACAAAAGCCACCCCTTCCCAGGGTGTTTGCCCCATTTGTCTCTTCCACCAGTCTCCTTTGAGAGTGTGTGAGCTGCCCATCCCATTAGAAAGGATGCCAGCCCTGGCCCCACCTTCCTGAAAGAAGCCGTCTCTTGCATCTCTCGTGCTTTTCAAGAGGGGCACTAGCCTGACCGCGCCATCCACCCCTAGATTTCCTGAGCCAACCTCTGACTGCCTGTGGTTGCTGTACCTCATTTATTCTTTGTCCCAAAATATATCAGGAACTTCAAATATTTTCAAAAAGGCACTCTAGCTTATTCTTAGACACACTCTCTGTGTCCTGTCTCTTCTTTCAATAGAGATCCTCTGTATCCCCAAAACCTTCGATACTTAACAAGACACAAATCCTTGATTCCTTATGCCATTTCAGTGTATCTGCCTCATTTTGGCTGAATATTTCTCCTAACTTTATGACAGGAAGTAGAGCAGCCCATCACCAAATGTGACAGAAGAATAGCATGAAACACACTTGTATGGCAATTATCCGATTTGCAGCAGAAGGTTCAGTGCTCTAACAGCGTGAGCTTGCAAAATCGAAGAGGGCCACGAACTGTATTCCTCAGATCCCTCCCAACTTAATTCTTTGGAACAATCACACTAATCAATTGAGACTAGTGAGTGGACCTGAGGCCACGGCTTCTCCAAGAACATCTGAGAGACGAGATTTCAATGCCCTTGTCCGTGGAGTAGGGGAAGTGCTCAGGCACCTGTGGCTAAATGTGAGGGTGCACAGTAACTGGGGACCCTGGCAAACCTCATTTGCTGAGGATGTGGCAGGGCCTCTGAGCATTGCCAAGGAAGTTTTCATCTACACATCTACACTGTTGGAGCAGAAGTGGCTCCAACAGGTCCTGCCTGTTTCTGTGGGTCCCAGAAGAGCTGAGTAAGTTGTGCCAAGTCGACAAGGAGAATGGCCTTCACATCTCTCTCAGAGACACATGGCGGCATTCAGATTATTACTCTGGGTTCACTGACTTGCAGATGATGAGTGCATGTTGAATAAACAACCAAAGCGAAAAGATATATGACCTTCTTACTAGTTAAGAGGACTCAGTACGCTGGAAAAGGGACAGAGAATGCCAGGGAGAAAGGCCAGGTCCTGGAGCACTTGAACAAGGAGGCTCCTGCTAACGAACAAGCCAGGGAAAACCTAGAAAGGAACTTTTCACAAAGAACTAATGAGAGCCTCTGAAAAGAACATATAAATAAGACACCCAAAAGCATTTTTATTTTTTTAATTTATGATAACTAATTTTTATTAATTTTAATGAGAAAAAAGCTAAAATCGCAAAGAAACAGTTTCAAAATAGATTAGTAGGATAGTTACAATAGTTAATGCATTGTATATTGTTGTCTGCATAGTAGTTATTCAGAGGACAAGATATAGATATGATATCTTGTCTAAACAACATTAGTGCAAACTTTTCTTCTCAGTGAACTAAGAGAAAGTAGTTGTATATCTATCTTAACTATCTGCGTATACATATACATATATTTCTTGACAAAACATGGTATTTTATTTATTCTTTTGCAAAGTTAGCAAAATGTGACACAAGGTTTCCTAGTGACTAATAGCTGTCTTTAACCAGACAGGATGTTTATTTCAGGACTAAGGTGGTTTGTTTGCTTTAGACACCGAGGTCTAGTCCCACCTGCACACATTTGATCAATTTCCTAGCTTCTCTGGCTCCCAGCATAACCACCTTTGTTTGGTTTTGTCAGAGATGTGCATTCCATTGCAGTTAGAGAAGCTATATTTGGAAAAAGTCTTTAAAGCACCTTTTCATGTTTGATGCCAATCCAAAGATTGTAGGTACTTGAATTCAGAAAAATAACCCAATATAGACCAATAGTCCATAATAGTAGTGAGTTATCAGCACATCTGGCAATTGTCCAAAGTTACTGACTTGAGCCTTTTACAGCTCAGCATATTAATATAGATTTATTTTTTATACTTTGTGGTTCACTTTTCTGGGAGAGTCACCTAGGGAAAAAAAAAAATTCTCTCAGGCTTTCACAGAGAGCAAATTCATCAAGCAATAGTGACAAAAGATTACAAGATTCTGTACATGATTCCAGAGTAAATCCTAAGGGGATTTGACTGACCTTGTCAGACAGCAAAAATTACATTTTTAGTTATATAGGTCTTGCTTTAACTTGGTCTTAACCAAACACCAGATGCATTTTTATTTAAGAGGAAAAAGAAAATCCTGATGCTATAAACTGAATAACATACATTCCCCCTCACAAAAAAAAATAAATAAATGGAGACTTTGGAGATAATTAGATCTATAAGGAAAGAGTTCCCTGATGAGAAGGGACACCAGAGAGCCTGCTCACTCTCTTGCTTTCCTGACTAGAGAGTCATTACCAACTACCAGCTATGCTGCTAACTTGGCCTTGGCCCTCCAGCTGCCAGATAGTTAAAACATAAATTTCTGTTGGTTAAATCACCTGTTCTGTGTTATTTTTATGGCAGCCCAAGCTGGCTAAAACACTTTATGTCTTTCTTCAAATGTTCAATTGAATTCAAAAAGCTGTTCATGGCTGAGAACCCAATTAATGATCAAAACAACCAAGAGTTCATTACTCAGAGCAAAGGAGCAGGGAGATGAAATCCCCACAGAAAGGATGATGCGGAAGAGCAACCAGGCCAGGCCCGCCCCCAGCTCTCGGGGCAAAGGGATGACATTTTCATATCTGCAAGGACTAATGACATACACCATCGACGTTCCTAGCCAGTGTAATTGGGAACATTAAACTATATGCCCACTGACTCACACCAGATAGCTCAAGAGAAAAGATGAAGGAAAAGAAAATGCCAGTGAGCAATGGATATGTCAGGCTCTAGCTACACTGGAGGGACAATGGTTGTGTGTCAGGAAATCTATACCATAGATGGTGGTGAAAAGTACTTCAAACAGAAGAGATATATTTAATGCAAGTGCAAAGACAACTTTTGTAAAAAAAAAAAAATTTACTTTTGTAAATTTCAGAATTTTATAAAGCAAGTAGAATAAAACCAACAAGAAATGGATTTGAATAATGTGAAGAATGACAACCTATTAATAAATATGAAGAACTATTTCCTGCAAGCCAAAAATGTAACTTTTCTTTTGTATCCAGGCTGCACAAATGGATCCCGTGCTTTGTCATAAAGAAAACCTAATGAAAAACTTTACTGATCATATGCACAGCTCATACTCTAATGAAGTGAGAAATAAACAATAAAAAGATGATTCTAAACTTCCCTGATTAGCAGTAAGAACCCCTTTCTTAACTAGCTCCTTTACCAAACACATGTAGCAAGAGGACCAAGAAGGTGGAGAGAAGAGGGAAAGGAATGTGAAATAATTAAGAAGTTATATACACATACTGTACCAACTCCCACAGTAAATGTAATCAATATGTACAGCAAACATGCCCTAATTAAAATTTGAAACTAAGTAAACAAACATATTAAGTCTTCTTTGCAATTTTCCTCAAAATGCACCCAAAAACCTAACATGGGTTAGTGGGTAGGCATGAGATGGGTAGTTGAAGATATATGCAATTCAATAAATACAGCACAGTATTCATTGTACAATTTGGTGATACTCCATATATTAGTCTTTTCTGTACATGTGAAAATTTTAGGATAAAATATTGGAAGATACACATCACACACTAAAATAAACCCTCATTCAGTGACTCCTGAAAGAAAAGCACTGTGAGTGTATATTTGTTGTTCAAGCATTACAAGAGTGGTAAAAGGTTATAAACCTGTTGGTGTTGTTTATTTGAAAATGATAAAAATTGAGAGAGAGAGGTTAAAAATGACCTTTTCAGTTTTTCAGTCAATGAAACCCAAATGTGGGGCCCAAGCATGCCATCTACTCCTTGGGTGAGCTTACATGTCTTAGCGTCTGTACGCTTCCGTTGCTCATCTTCATAGCAGGCCCACTGTAATTTATATTACAGTGCACTGACTCTACTGGTAAAGAAGCTGAATCTCACTGCTAGAATGGCCACCTTCATCTCCAGTGTGCTCTTTGTGCCAGTAAACAGCGAACATCTGTATGTTACCCAGGCTCACTTCTGCAAATGTCAACTGTATCCTGGAATTAATATTCTGCACCTTTCAAGCAGTTTGGAGACTTTCTAATACTTCCTTGATGGTGTCAACAATTTACTCACCTCCAAATGATATCACAAGGACCTAATGGTAAAATTTGGCATTTTTGTCACCAGATTTAAGTGAGACTTTTGAAGGAGGAAAGTTGCCATCAAGCAGAGTGCTACAGGTTGGGTGAATATGCCTCAGAATTCCATACGTAAAGGGATGGTCCCCAGGATGAGAGTATGGGAAGGCAGCTATGCTGACCACTGCACCGTACATGCCAGCACATGAATGGGGATGTTGGCTATGAACCTTTAGAAGGCTGAGCCTCGTGCCAAGTCCTTAGGTTATTATGGTGTCACCTCACCTACTCATTCTCTCTCTCTGCTTGTTCACTCATGATGTGGGCTTATTGCTCTGCATTTGTTTCTGCAATGACTTGCTGCACTTGCCTGAGACCCAAAGCAATGCACTCACCAGATCTTTGGCTTAAACTTCCAAAACTGGTGTATAAAGAAGCCCCTTTCCTTTGTAAGTGAATTGCCTCAGGTATTTTAGTATAATAGGAAAGTGACTAATATACAGAATATGTCTGTTTCTAGATCTGCAAAATCCAAGTATCAACCTTATATTTGCAAAGAAATAAAATCTAGTCTGCTGCCCCTTCCCCACGAGGTCATTAGCTGATTTATAAGAACCACAACCACCTAGCAGATTAGTAAAGCTCCAAGTGTGTCTGTGGATGATTGACTTGTGGGCTGTAAAGTGAGAAGGGAAGACCCATCCAGACATGGGTAGCATCAACCAATAGGCTTGTAGCACAAGTAGAAGAAAAAGGGAAAGAAGGGCATCTTCTCTTCTTCAGAGCAGCGTTTGTCATTGGTCACCAGTTTCTTCTGGTTGCTGGTGCACACTCTTCAGCCTTCCCACACAATCCTTCATATTTCTGACATGAAGTTGCACCAAATCTGCAATTTCAGATTTGAGTTTCAACTAGATCCTCCAGTGTGCAGACAACCAATTTGCATTCTTTTACCCACGATTTCATTGGCAACCATGGCAACCCTCCTCGTCAATGCTTTGTATAATCATATGTTATGGTTTGTGTCTAGTTGTCCCCCCAAAGCCTCATGTAGTCATGGAGTGGGGACTTCTAGAGTTTGTGATTAACTGATGATCCAGTGGGATTATGTGTGATCCATGGCCAGGATTATGAGTTTGGTACTGCTGGGATTATGGGTGTGAGTACTGCACCCCAGCCTAGGGCAGAGAGCCTGAATGGAATATAAAAGAGACAGAGAGACAGACCTTCTTAGTGATTGTTCTTTGTTGTCATTGTTGCTGTTCGGCCGCCATGAACTGTTGCTCTCTGCCACGTGCCCCTCTGCCTTGGAGCCAGCTGAATACGGACTGAAACCTCCAGCAACTGTGAGCTAAATAAACCTTTCCTTCCTTCATTTTGGGTGTTGAGTATTTGTCCCAGCAATGAGAGAAGAGTAACTAAGACATCATGTATATGTTATTAATATAAAACCCATTTCTCTGATGAGCTCTAACTAATATGCCACCATTTTTAGAGATGTCCACAGTATGGCTACAACACACAGTAATCAGCTGATGCTGAGAACAATCCATAAAGGAGTCAGGAGACTGTGAGATTCTGTCTTCAGCTGAGAGTTGCCACTGAGCTTGACCATCTTCCAGCAAGGATTGTCAAGAAACACAAAATTCACCTGTAGGAAGGACCTTGTGGAGTTTCATCTCATGCATCTCTATCCAGCTTGGTATGAAATTATTAAGGCTCCATGTACCTAATGGTTTCACACTCATCTAACATCATCCCGGCCTGATATAGAAAGGCTTGAGAAGTCCAGATATGATACACACACACACACACACACACACACATCTTGAGTCAGTCAGTTCTTCCTCCTCTCACAGAAAAAAATTCATCTGCTCTGATATGTACTACTCCACATGTAGCCAACCTGATTGTTCTAAAGCACCTTTTTCTTTTCTGGGTGATTAAGAGTTGAGTGTGGAGTGACACATTCCAGTCACTTCCTGCTAGAACAGGTAACATGCTCTATAATGATTAAATTTATCTTTGTCCCTTGTAGATAGAGCAGAGTAATCATCCTATCTGTAGGACATTTTCTACTTTTCCATGGATTCTCATGGTTAGTGGTTTTTGAAATAAAATCTATCTCCTTTAGATGAACTCCTTCATTCTTGGAAGAACAGACTCCTGAGCAAGCTAGTCAAAGGTGCTGGAAATCAGAGCACACACAATAATAAATTGGGAAAACACATGAAAAATAAATGCAGTGTGCAAATGCAAACACTCATGATGTGTATTTATGTTCAGTTTGACCTAACACATCTAGGGCTTACAATGTTCCTGGCATATTACCACAAAGAAAATCATCCTCCTGTTACAGAATTCTCTCAGCTGTAACACCTAAGCTAGCCACAAACATGGGATCTAATAGTGGTGGTAAAATTATGATACGCACCAAGAAGGCAGGTGGCTTGAAGGCCAGCAAGGTGGTAGAGGGATAGCCATCTAATCCTGGGGCCTGCCAGAGTAATGGAAAGAAAAATTTGGAATTGCTGTTGCCATCTTTGGGAAGCAGGTATACGGGGAAATACTCCCAATTTTTTTCATTCTTATGTGCAGCTGTAGATTTAAAGCGACCCCATTTCCAACCCAATAATATGCCCATAAGTCTACTGAGACAAAACACTTTACCACGAAAGATGGTGCTTGCACTGTCTACCATACAATCCCAGGGCCAGTAAGAAGACTTTGTCAATCTCATTCTCCTCACTGGCACTGAAAATGAGCAAACATGAAGCCCAGTGAATGTGTGGATAGCACACCCACAGCACTGATGCACCCATATTTCCAGCACAAGACATACAGATCTAGACATGTAAACGAACTGAATAGAGGAATGTGTAAGCTAAAGCCACATCTTTGAGAGGAAATTCCTCTGGAGAGTTCTTTCTTCTGACAGCATGAGCTGTGTCTCCAAATATCAAATGAATGAGTTGAGTAGCCCTGTGTCTTAGCTGAGGCTAAGCCAGCAAAATGCCATACACTAGGTGGCTTCACGATGGAAAAGAATTTTTCACTATGACATGTGAGATCAATGTGTCAGTCGTTTCTGTTTTATGTGAGGGCTACCATCCTACTTTCTCCCTGTCCACATATGACCCAGAGAAAATTCACAAAGCTTCTTTGTGTCTCTGATAAAGGCATGAATCCTGTCCAACTAAGGATCCACCCTTCATGTTGCCTTAATTATTTCTTTATTGAAAAAATACTGTCACATGACATATCAGGACTTCAATATACAAATTCTAATGAATACCATGCCATCCATAGCAATGTGTAGGGTTCTCAGTTATTTCCCCTGGAAATAAATATCCTGCTGATTGGACAAAGATGCCTTCTATGGGTGAAATAATGTGGGAAATTTCTCGTTCCTATTCTATATTTGGACTATGTTGATGCCACCCAGTCTGCAGTGTGAGGATTCACTGGGGTTTCCAGTAGACTGAAAATGTCATGGTTAACTTCTTTACATGAAAATCAGTTCCAAGTTCCCCATTACTACCTCATCCACTGCTGCAGGGAGCCCTGAAAGGCTGGAAAATAGTCAGCAACTGTCACAGCTCACCAATAGCTTTCATGTTTTCAGGTGAATGCATGTTCCACACAACCCTAGCTTTGGAGACTTGCCATTCAGCCCAGCACCAGCTGGAACATGGACATCCTCCATGCAGGGGTCTTTGCTAGCACCATTATGTCAGCAGGGTTTTGGTGGGCAAGATTCTGTAGTTTCTCATATTTTACTTCAAGCTGTTATCCTGCTAAACGAAGAGGTCAGACAGCCTTTAGGGTTCCTCTCTGGTAGAGGAACACATGTAGCTGCACTATAGGAGGCTGTGCCTAGCTTTCTCAACAGCTGTGCCCAGTTGCGGCACCAACCTGAATTTCCTGGCAACCCACTATAGTGGTGGGCAGCAGATCTTGTTGCCCTTCCCCCAATTCACTGAAAGATTCTGAGGCTTCTGCAGCTTGGGATCACAGAAAAGGCAGCGAAGAGATGAACACCTAGCCAGGAAGCAAAGGGCAGAGCATTGGCAGAGAGCCCTGCCAGAGAAAATGAGAAATGATGTTTTTTCTGCCCTTAGTCCAGCTTCTGGCGGTTGTCTTGGAGAAGTTCCAAGCTTTCAGCCTTCGGAGGAAGCGCTGGTGGGGCCTGATATGCTCTGTGCGCTTCAGGAGTTCATTAGTCTTTCTCTGCACAGAGCCCCCAGGAGAGGGGTGAGGCACAGAGAAGGGGCTGCAGGGAGACGCAGGGTGATGGACGAGCAGTGAGGGTGGGAGGGAGAGGGGAAAGAAGACACTGGAATCAGACTGACAAGACAGAGTGCTCAGTGTGAAAACCTCCAAGCTGCTGCAGGTGAATTTCTTTCATTGTGGAGTCAAAGGACATGCAGGATGGTGGGGCATCAAAGGAGATTTAAAAATATGACTGATGTCACTTAATTTTGCCCAAGCTTTGCCTGAGTAGCATCCAGGGAGCCCACAAAGGATGGTGTTCTTCCACATCAGACGTCAGGAGGAATGTTTCCATTTATAAAGAAGAAAGGAATTTTCTGTTTTATTTTTATTTTTGAAAGCCCTGTCCAAAACAAGGGAATACTTTCCTGTGAATTCAACGCACCATAATTGATATCTCCATGGCAGCTCTGTGCAGATATACACGTATCTGTGGCAATGCTTATGTGTCTATGCCTTCAGTGGTTATTTACATGTGGAAGATGTCTCGCTGCAAGAGAAATGCGTAGAGAACAGGATGTTACTTATGATTTTAAAAAAGGTGATTTTCAAATATTCTGTGCAGGAGTGGGAGGGAATCTTTGCTTCATATGTAGGTGATTTTCTTGCTTTCATAACTGTGAAATGCCAGAAGCTTGTTACCTAGATCTCAGAAATTAGGACTACGCATCCCCAGAACGGCCTACACCAGCTGCTGCTCACCCGACCTCCCACTTCCACAAATCCAGTCAACACAGTCCTGTGCTCAGGGCCACAAGCATAGAAAGGCTGAAGCAACAACACAATTTCTTTTTATATTACAACATCGTCCCTCCCAAAAGATCCTATCTCCAAATATATCTCATCAGGAAGTTAAGGCAATTCAGTCTGCAAGTGAAATGCAGAGATCTGCCTTTTCATGTTAAAAGCACAGCACTGTCTCCCTAGTGTAAGTCTGAAAGAGTAAGTACTATCCAAAAGGTATAATAGGTACTGTGAAACAGAAAGAAGCTGTTCAAAGGGAAGGATCAACTGAGATAAGGAAAGGGAGAGAAGAGAAAAGGGGAAAAAATTTATACATACACAGCACAGCTGGCATAATTATGCTGCTGATTTCTACAGGTCTATTAAAAGGAAGTTAATACTTAATTTTTTTTCTCTTTAATTTTTTGACCTATTTGGCATACAGATATCTGGTAATCTGAACAACTAATTTGAAGACAACTTTATGCAATATAACAGCCATTGTTGAATTCTTATCATTTTGTTTGGTGAAATTCTGTATCATTTCTAATACATCTTTCTTTTCGTCTTAAGTTTTATTGAAATAACCTCCAGGGAGAACAGAACAGGCCAATTATTACCACTTCTTTATAACACCAATGAGCCAAGCCAAGGAGGGCCAGCACCAGGAGCCA
The DNA here is from genome assembly GCA_004027165.1 of Ctenomys sociabilis. Taxonomy (NCBI): domain Eukaryota; kingdom Metazoa; phylum Chordata; class Mammalia; order Rodentia; family Ctenomyidae; genus Ctenomys; species Ctenomys sociabilis. The sequence goes on from PVKA01011404.1 coordinate 30,703, forward strand.
GCTGCCAGCCAGTGTGGTGGGTGGGAGCTCAAGGGAGGTGGCCCGGGACCACCGTGGAGGAGCATCCACAGTGGAGCGAGGGCTCTTGGCGGTCTCCTCAGCGGACACGATCAGGCACGCACCCTCAGAGGCTGCTGTCAGGGCAGTGATCTGCACCATAGCAGACCCCACAGGAAAGCTTCAGAGTTGTCAGTAATGTCCTCATTGTTGATGTCCGCCCTGTACCACATGCCATCCTGGCCATGCCTCAGTTTGTTCAGCATGTTTGTGGCATCAAAGTCAGCATTGTCACACAGCTGGTGAGAGATAATCTCCCAGGCTTTGGCATATGCCCCGATTAGTAGCTGCTGTTTTCCTGGGATAGTCCTTGAGTAATCCCAAAGGTACTTAGAGAGCTCCATCGTGATGGCTCCACCACCAGCCACCACTGAGTCATGCTTGATGGTCCTCCTGACCGTCATGATGGCATCATGCAGAGACTGCTCTGTCCCCTCCACGAACTGCTCAGCTCTGCCTCAGATGACGAAGTTGAGAATTTTTTCCTTGGGGAAGCCAGTGAAGACATTTTACCTTTCACCTCCAGTCTGGGTCTCTTTGAACACCTGGCGGTGGCCCAGCACATCTGCTGATGGAGCATTCACACTGGTCTGGATTGAGCCTCTGCAGGTCATCACTGTCCTCTTCAAGTCCTCCTCAGGCACACAACAAGTTCAGAACATGTCTCTATCAGTGAAGGTCTGAGTGGCCACATCCAAATAGGGAGTTTGGGCAAAATTACTTTGGCTCCAGAATTATAGATCTTCTCTAACTTGTCACACAGATTGTTCCACTCAGTATCAATGATTTCCTGATAATCCTCTACTGTGTGGACTCTGATTTAAGCATTGTCCTTCTCAGATTTCAGTTCAAGTTCAATTTTTAATCATGGGGTTATTGTACTTTTTAGGTTGCATTTCAAATCCAGTGTCAGAGAAAGTCTTCTTGAATACAACACCAGCCACCAGCCGAGACTCCTCTAGGGCCCCACTCTGTACCCTCTTGATTCCAATCATCTGAAGCTGCAGCAACTCATCGAGCATCATCAAAGCATCAACCACCTTCTTAGCAAAGAAGGCTTTCTGCTAGGAGATCAGCTGGGAGCTCAGAGCCATCATGGTGCACTTCTCCAGCAGCTGCCTCTGCTCCACTTTATCTTGCTTCTTCATGGTCACTGTGATCTCCTTGATCTTGTGTAGCTGTGAGGAAAACCCAGATGATGATCTGGGGAGTCAAACCTTCCTCCTATAGGGTTTCACCTGCTTCAGAAACTGCAACCAGCAAGGTCACAGAAGATGGTGCCATCCCCAACCTCAGCATCTTGAGGTTTGGCAATGTCCACTAAAGTCTGCTGCAGGATGGACAACATTGAGAAGTTTCAAAATTGGGGCCCCATCATTAGAAATTGTTGCTTTGCCTCAGCCATCTACAATGAGTTTGTCCATGCCACGGGGACCTAGGGTGGTTCTTATAGCCTCGGGAATCACCTGGCAGGTGCTGATGTTACACTCAAGCTGAGGGATATCTTGGGAGCTGTCCCCTCTTTCAGCAGTATAACTGCTGTGAGCATGATTTTGTCAACTACTTCTTGGGCTCACTACTCTGTTCTTTTTTTTTCTTTTAAAAACTATGTTTTATTCTCTTTTAAAAATTTTAAAAATAGAGACTTAAAAAAACCTCTTGGCCAGCAAGATAACTCAACAGACTAAGTGTCTGCCTTGGCAAAAGCAGGAACCAAGTTTCAATCCCTGGTCTCACCTGGGGGTGCTCTGAGCCAGAGACAGAGTCTGGTTATGGTGGCACAAGCCTGTAATCTCAGTGCTGGGGAAGGTGAAAACAGGGGGATCATCATAATCATCATAAGTGTGATCTGTGTGGTGAGACCCTGTACCAAATACACAAATGAAAAATAAATAGATAAAATAAAATACCTTCCTGGGGCTGGGGAGATAGCTCAGGAGTCTAAGCACCTGCCTGGCAAGCACAAGGACCTGGGTTCAATCTCTGGTACTGCATGCTGTGATGACCCAGGAACCCCAGTGCACCCCACAGGCCACCAAAACTGTGTGTGATGGCACACCCTGTGATCCCACTGCTGGGGATGCTGAGGCAAGAGGATCACAATGAGTCCGAGCTGTGTAGCAAGACCCAATACCAAATAAATAAATAAATATCTCTCTGCGATCTTTTGGCTCTGAAGTGTTCTCATGTTAATGGTTTGGTCCCAGGCTGGGGTGCTATTTGGAGGGAGTAGAACCTTTAAGAAGTGGTACTCAGGATCCCGCCCACACTACCCAGCCAGAGAGACCAGCCTGAGACAGCAGGGCCGGGGCGGACTCCAGTGGACTCCTGGATCCTGCCCCAGGCCCTCCAAGTGAGTGGGAATTTGCACAACTCACCAGGCTTCCCAGATCAGTGAGTGTGTGGTGAGTCTGAGGGAGAGCCTTTGGCTTCTTCCTGTGCATGCTACCCAGATGTGCACCCTCAAGCCCTCCAAGCCAGTGACTGGCCTGAAACCTCAAGGCCCACTCACCAGCAACTCCCCGGATCACCTTTCCTAAATCCCTCTGAGCGAGTGGGAATTTCCCCGACTCCCTGGGCATCAAAGTTCGGTGAGTGGAGAGCGCCTGGCCCACCGCGCCAGAGAGACATTTCCCAGCGATCGCCAATCCCACCCTACAGCTCCAGACCCAGTGCAGTTCACCCTGGAGTGAGAAATACAGGCCTGCCATGCCAGAGGGACATTTTCCAGCCAACCACAGTCCCACCCCATGGCCCCGAGACCCAACACAGATCAGCCTGTGAGTGAGGGCTCCAGGCCTGCCGCTCCGGAGGGATGTTTCCCAACCTTCTGGGTTCCGGACCATGGCCCTGGACCCAGCACAGGTCGGCTGACCTAGCACAGCCTACCCAGTGAATAAGAACATCCACTATCCTTTTGGGAGCCCAGCAGACTCACAAAAGCCCAGGCCCACCCATCTGGAGAGCAACCTGCCTAAGACAGGAGGGCCGACTCCAGCAACTTTCCGGATCCTTGCCCCAAAGCCAGCCAAGATAGTGGGAATTTTCACTCCTGGCTCTGCATCCCGGTTCTGTTCGTGCTCACCTGACCAGGGAATCAACAGAGGGGAACCACAGGAGCTGCAGCAAAAAGGAACTGAACACAACAGCTAGATCCAGGATAGGCATACCTGGATAATCTCAAACTTAATAGACTGGCACCCGATTCTCATAACAAGCTAAGGTTATAACTGCACCAAAGCTCTACACCAAAGGTCAGAGGTCAGTGCTATACAAAATGACAAAGACAAGGAAAACAATGCAATCTCAGGCCTCAAGTCCACCAGTAAGTGCAGAGGACACTAGCTCAGCTGAAATGAATGAATTAACAGAAACAAAAGGAAAGGAACATAGAGAGGAAATCAGACAAGAATTAATTCCTCAAATAAAAATAGAAATACCTGAATACATAGCATCTGAAATAAAGAATCAATTCCAGAAACATTGGGTGGAAAAACTATGCTCACCCAGGACAAGTGCAGAGAGCACTATTTCAGCTGAAATATATGAATTAACAGCATTGAAGCAAAGAAACAACAGCAGAAAGGTCATGAAGAACTCAAAGCAGAAATAAGTTCTGAAATCAAAAAAGAATTCTTTGAAAATAAAGAATTCTTTGAAATCATAGCATCTGAAATACAGAAACAAGTCTGGAAATATACAGAGGAAACAGAACCTGGAAGAAACTGCAGAAAAAGAATTAATAAGTACCTCTAACGAAGACATGGATAAAAAAATTGAGATGAGAAGTATGATGGATTCCTTGCATGAGCAATACACAAAAGAAATATAATGCATGAAACAGAGTCAAAGAGATATAGAAGAACTAATAATATCAATCACAAGTCCACAAAACCGTTTGAGTGAAAGTGAAGATCTGCTGGTGCAGGTAATGAAAAGGTGAGAAAGAATCTCTTAAAAACAATGAGCATGCAGGAAAAAATAATCCATCACCTATAAGACGATGCCAGGAAGAACAATGTGCGAATAATTGGTATCAACGAGAATGAAGGAGTCAATACAAATGACATAAAAAGAATTTAGGGAGAAGTAATCGCAGAAAACTTCCCAAATATGAGGAAACAACCCAACATTCAGGTAACCAAAGCATACAGAACACCGAATAACTTCAACCCAATTAAAAACACACTGAGACATATAATAGTTAAGATCTCAGAAATCCAACACAAAAATATTATACTGAAAGCTGCTAGAGAGAAGAAGCAGATCACATTCAAAGGAAATGAATTACAGCCGACTTCTCTACACAAACCATGAAGGCAAGGAGAGCATGGAGCAGAGTTCTTCAAGTCCTGCATGAAACAAATTCCAGCCCAGACTATTATACTCTGCAAAACTCTCCAAGTTTGATGGAGAAGTGAAATGCTTCCACGACAAACATAAAGTAAAGAATTTCATGATGACAAAGCCATCACTTCACAGGCTGCTGAAAGAGAGAGAACACAATGACCAGAACTCCATGAATGAGAACGGAAGGAACCCACTAAACAGGACAGACAATTAAACACAGGAGACAAAGGAATAAACAATACCAGGTAAATATCATAACAAACATAAGTCAACACATTTCAATTATAACCATCACTGTACACGGACTCAATTCTCCAATTAAGAGAAATAGACTGGCACAGTGGGTTAGGAAACAAATTACAAGAATATGCTGTATACAAGAAACACACTTAACTCAAAAGGACATTCATAGGTTCAAAGTCAAAGGATGGAAACCAATACGACATGCCCTAGCACCTCAGAAAAAAGCAAGAGTAGCAATTCTGTTCTCAGACAGTCTCAACTTCAAACCAAGAAGGATCAAACGACACAAAGAAGGTCACTATATATTGGTCAGGGGAAAAATTCAAGGGCAAGAGATAACACACATAAATATCTATGCATCAAACACAGGAGTATGCAACCCTGTAAGACAAATCGTGATGTACATGAAAAACCTAATATCTAAGACCACAATCTTAAGAGGAGACCTTAACACCCCCTTATCTCAAAAAGATAGATCAACCAGACAAAAAATTAGCAAGGAAGTAGCAGAACTTAACCACAGCTTGGAACAAATGGGCCTGGTAGACATAAACAGAGTGTTGCACCCAACCACAGCTGAATACACATTTTTTTCAGCTGCACACGGATCATTTTCTAAAATAGACCACATACTAGTCCAGAGGCCATGCGTAAGTATATGCAAGAAAATAGAAATTGTCCCATGCATATTATCTTACCACAATGCAATGAAACTGGAAATAAATGACAAAAGAAACCAGGAAAACCTGCTAAATTCATGGAAACTAAACAACACACTACTCGGAAATGGGTCACAGAACAAATTCAAAAAGAAATTCAACAATATCTACAATTCAAAGAAAATTCAAACACAACATACTGGAATTTATGGGATGCGATGAAAGCAGTTCATAGAGGGAAAATCATAGCTATGAACTATGATTATAGTTAGGGAAACAGAATGGAAACAAACAAGCACCCTACTGTTGCACCTCCGACAACTAGAAAAATAAGAACAAATGAAACGCAGAGCACAAAGATGGGAAGAAATCATAAAGATTAGAGCAGAAATTAATTCAATTGAGATGAAGAAAACAGGTCAAAAAATGCACGAATCAAAAAGTTGGCTCTTTGAAAGACTAAATAAAGTTGATAAGCCTCTAGCCAACCTCATCAAAAAGAAGAAAGAAAAAATTCTAGTACATGCAATAAGGAATGAAAAGGGTGAAATCACCACAGACTCAGCAGGAATTCAGAAGATTATCAGTATTTACTTCGAGAATCTTTATGCTCACAGAACAGAAAACACAGAAGAAATGGACAGATTCCTAGAAAGGTACAAATTACCAAAACTGAACCAAGAAGATATAACAACTCTCAATAAACCAATAACAGCCAACGAAATACAAATCGTAATAAAAAGCCTGCCGATAAAGAAAAGTCCAGGTCCTGATGGATTCACAGCTGAATTCTACAAGAAATTTATAGAAGATATAATCCCTACACTCCAAAAATTCTTCAATGAAACTGAAAAGGAAGTAGTGCTCCCAAAATCATTACTGAAGGCAAGTATTATACTGATTCGAAAATGATGGAAAGACACAACCAAAAAGGAGAACTATAGGCCAGCCTCCCTCGTGAACATAGATGCAAAAATACTCAGTAAAATCCTAGCAAATAGAATACAGCAGATAATCAAGAAGATCATACACCACGACCAGGTAGGATTCATCCCAGGAATACAAGGATGGTTCAATATTCAAAAATCTATAAATGTAATATACTATATTAATAGACTAAAATCTAAAAACCACATGATCATCTTATTTGGTGCAGAGAAAGCTTTTGACAAAGCCCAACACTCATTCATGTTCAAGGTCCTACAGAAATTTGGAATAGATGGATTCTACCTTAGCTTGATAAAAGCCATCTATGACAACCCAAAAGCTAATATAATCCTAAATGGGGAAAAACTGAAATCTTTTACTCTTAAATCATGTAAAAGATAAGGATGTCCTCTATCACCCCACTATTCAGTATAGTCTTGGAATCATTAGCAACAGCCATTAGAAAAGAGGGACAAATAACAAGAATAAGAATAGGTAAAGAAGTTAAATTATCACTATTTGCAGATGACATGATACTTTACTTGGAAGACCCCAAAAATTCCACCAAGAAACTACTAGAATGGATACAGAAATCCAGTAGCATAGCAGGATACAAAATCAATACTCAAAAGTCAATAGCATTCCTCTACACAGATAACTGAAAGGGAAACAGTAGAAACAATACGTTTTACAATAGCACCGCAGAAAATGAAGTGCCTTGGGATTCCCTTAACCAAGGAAGTCAAAGATCTTTTCATGGAAAATTATAACACCTTAAGAAGAAAGATGAGAGAGGATTTCAGAAAATGGAAAGATATTCCATGCTCCTGGATAGGAAGAACCAACATCGCGAAGATGGCTGTACTCCCAAATTGCTTTACAGATTTAATGCAATCCCTATCAAACTGTCACCAACATACCTCACAGACATAGAGAAATCATTCCTAAAATTTATTTGGAACCAAAAAAACCCTAGAATGGCAAAGACAATCTTGGCCAATAAAGACAAGGCAGGAAGCATCACAATTTCTGACTTTAAATTATACTACAAAGCCACTCTGATAAATTCAACATGCCATTGGCAACGAAATAAATCTGATGATCAATGGAATAGATTAGAAGATGTGTAAGCATCTATGAACACATTCAGCCATATGATCTTCAAGAACAGGGCCAAACAAGCTTACTGGAGGAAAGATAGCCTCTTTAACAAATGTTGCTGGAAAAACTGGCTTTCTACATGCCAAAAACTAAAACTTGACCCAGCTCTATCACCATGCACTAAGCTAAAGTCAAAATGAATTAAAGATCTAAACATTAAAACAGAAACACTCAATCTCCTGGAAGAGAAAGTAGGAGGAACTCTTGAAGACATAGGGATAGGTAAACAGTTTGTGAACAAACATATATTCGCACGGGAAGCACTTGAAAGAATCAACAAAATGGGATCAACTCTTCTTGAGGAGCTTCTGCACGTCAAAAGAAATTGTCAATAGAGTAAAAAGACAACCCACAAATTTTGAAAAACCCTAACTAATAAGCAATCAGACAAAGGTCTGCTGTCTAGAATATATAAAGAAATAAGATATAACAAGGCCCTCTAACTTAAAGACCCAATTCAGAAATGGGCATCTGACATGAATACACACTTCTCAGAGGATGAAATTAAAGAAGCGAATAAATATATGAAAAAATGCTCCACATCACTATCCATTCACCAAATGCAAATAAAAACAACACTGAGATGCCATCTCACTCCAGAAAGAATCGCTTTCATAAGGAACTCAACCAACAACGAATGCTGAAGAGGTTGTGGGGAAAAGGGAACACTTCTCCATTGCTGGTGGGAATGTAGACTGGTACAACCATTGTGGAGGTCAGTGTGGAGACTCCTCAAAATAGTAGCACGGGGAATCCCATTCAAGCCTTCTGTACCCTTACTGGTAATTTTCCCAGAGGAACTGAAAACATTATATCATAGTGATACATGTGTACCCATGTTTATAGCAGCACAATTTGTGATAGCAAAATCTTGGAAGCAACCAAGAGGTCTGTCAGATGAGGAATGGTTGAAGAAGATGCGGTATTTCTATATAATAGAATATTACTCTGCTATTAAGAATAATAAACTGGAAGCATTTATATTGAAGTGCATGCCACTTGAACATATATTCATAAGTGAAATAAACCAGACACACTTGTGCAAATATCACATAGTCTCCCTAGTACAAGAAGTCAAAAGAAATACAAACAGAAATATACAACAACAACTAAAAACAATTGAGTCAGATAGGGCAAAGTGAATGGCATATGCTGCAGGGTACTAATCAGCTTTTCTTCTGGATGGTTAACAACCTAAGTTCACAGATCAAAATTGGAGAAATAGAAGAGCGTCAAGGCCAGCCAACATTTTGGCCCTAGCCTTTCAAGGTCAGCAAAGACTCAGGACATAGGAGTACCTGTACTGTAACATCATGAAACTCAATTGAGCCCCAAATTTTCTGATCAAGAAGATTATGGAGCCAAAAAGGAAAGAGATTGATGTTCTATAGTGTGCCTGGGGAGAGTCATATGGAGAGAAAACTTTGTCTCAGGCTCTCATAGAGAGTAAACTGGTCAAGCAACCACACGGATGACACAGACAAAGGATCTACAGAGTAACGTACAGGATTACAAGATAAACCCTGAGGGGACTTCACTGATCTCATCAAAAACAAAAGCTACATGTTTTGGTATATAGGTCTTGGTCTATCTCAGTCTTAACCATCCAGCAGAAAAGTATAAAAATGAGATATACAATGTGGAGCCATAATAATAAGTTGAGCTGTAAATGGCTATGGTCAACAACTTCTTCAGATAACTCACTATTGTTGTGGAATGCTGGACTGTGTTGGATTATGTCACTGAATACAGGCACCTAAATTGGTTGAATGACAATGGAGTGCCCATCTTTGACAGGTGTAGATAAAGGAAGGGGTATAGAAAGGAAGAATCATGATGTGTGTGTATGGACAATACAGTTGGGATAGATAACGCTGTGCTTCTGCATAATTCTATGAGAGGCAAGATTTGCACTAATGGTGGTTGGACAGGATATTATGTCAGCTTCTAGTACTATGGACAATCATTAGGAAAATAACAATGTAGAAAGTATTAATTATTGAATCTGTGATGTAATTCAGGTATAAATAATAAGATAAGTAAACAGCTACTCTCTTAATTTACTTATAAGAGACATCTGCTATCATGTATGCACCTTGTACGTTAACAAAACCAAAACATTATGAAAACAGTTTGCAAAGTATTAATTTATTGAATCTGTCTGGCTTAGATGTCTTAAAACTGTCTCATTGATATTTTTACTTCATTAAAATAAAAATAAATTTAAAAAAAGGAGTGGTGTTCAGTGGGTGGAAATGACATTACCAGGACATGGCCCTGAAGGGATCCTGGGACCCTGGGGCTCTCTCTCTCTCTCTCTCTCTCTCTCTCTCTCTCTCTCTCTTTCTCTTTCTCCCCCCTCTCCCCCTCTCTGCTTCCAGGCTGCCTTGAGGCAAGCAGTTCTGCTGTACCCTACACTTTTCACCATAATGTCCCTGGGCCTAAGCCATGGAGCCGACTGACTGTGGACTTAGACCAGGAACCCAAAAAAATCTTTCATCCTTTTAGGCTGTGTTGTCCTAGCTATGTATAATGGCGAGAGGACTCATTTCTGGGCTGTTTCTGATGTTCACCCAGGAACTGCCTCTCACAGCCCATGGGTGGAAAATTCTGGAAGTCACACTATCCTCCCCAGTGTGAAGATCACTGTGTCCTGTGCTGCTCTGCCTAGTATTTTATCTTGCTGCCTCAGCATGTGCTATCCATGCCACCCAGTGGAGTCGAGGCTGTGCTCTCACCCTGCCACTCACCAGTCCTGGAACCTGGGCAAGTCACTTTCTTTCTCCTTGCCTCAGTTTCCTTGCTTGAACTGTGAGGAGATTGCATGGAAGAGTCTTGGAAGGTTTCAGTCACTATGAATTCTAATCCTGTACAGTAATTTCTAGGGGCTTTCATTAGGTTCAGTTCAGGATCTTAACATTTTTTTAAAGCATTAGAGACCTGGAAATGATAAATATGTTCCCTCCCATGCAACATTCCCAAATAAAAGTATCACTGGTTTATTACTGCCATCTAGAATCTTGGAGTTAGAGAAACCAAAGCAAGTCTTTCCTTTTGTTTTGCAGTCCTATATGTCTCTGTCTTATTGGAAACCCTTTCCCTACACTCAACTCGGGATCCCCATTTCTCTCTGGCTATCCAGTGTACCCTGAACAAAGGAGGGTGCTCCTTCACCATGTTCCAGAGGTTCCTGCGAGGGAGATGAGAGTCTGGGAAGGATATGTAACCAGCATGGGCTAGGTGTGTAAGACACAAACCCAGTGTCAGGATGCAAGCAGGGTTGAGGAGGATCACATGTGACTCACACCTGCAATCCCAGTATTCTGGAAGGCTGAGACAGGAAGACCTCAAATAGAAGCCCAGCCTGGACAATGAAGAAGAAAGGAAAGTAGAGAAGAGGAGAAGAAGGGGAGAGAAAAGGTCAGTGAGAGGTTTTGTGCTCTACTTCTGCTGCCTACTTATTTTCCAGCTTCAGCACTGCTGTGCCAAGCAAGCCTTCAGGGAATCACTCAGGTCAAGCTTCCCCTCTGGGAATTACTGTAGCCCTTGTGATTCCTGATCACCACACATCCTCTCTTCTAAACCCAGAGGCAAAGGCTAAGTGGATTTTAAACAGCACTGAATCCCTACTGTTTTAAAGATCACCCAGTCCAGAGAGAGGGCACAGTAAGTATGTGTGAAATCAAGAAGTCATCATTTCCTTACAGATTCTGCTTCCTGTCATGGTGTACTTCAGGAGGCTCATCATGGCTTCAGAGATAAGCCCAGCGCCTGCCCTTCTCTCTTTTTATCCCACAGCCAATAAAGAGCCTGGCCCACTGGAAGGAAGGAAGGAAGGAAGGAAGGAAGGAAGGAAGGAAGGAAGGAAGGAAGGAAGGAAGGAAGGAAGAGCTATGCCTGAAGGGAAGGTTTAAGTTAGAAATGAGCAAAGGATCACAGGGAGAAAAGGCTCAAATCCACACTTTGTGCCACTAGATAGGCACCAAGGAAGGACTGACACGCCACCTTCTTCAGGACGATTTATCTGTGTTACTCCAGGCACCTCTTGCAGCCATCGCCTTCAGACTTCTGCTGTGGACCACAGTTGCATGGGACTTTCACTGCAGCTCTGGTGCCCCTGCTTTCATCTCAGTGACTTTGCCTTCCCCCTGCACCCCTCTAGTCCCGCTCCAGGGCACCTGGAAAGGACCCTGCCTGTGTATACCTTTGTGCACAGTGCTGGGAAAGTCTTCTGCCCCTGAAGCAACCTGGCATACGTGCTGCTCTGAGCCCATTCCTGAAGGACAGTGCTTCTATCGCTGTTCAGCAGGGCAGGGCCAACGGAGCCCCTTTCCCAAGTGCAGTGGCCCCCATTTGGGCTGTCTTTCCCTTTATCCTTCTCTCATTCTTCCCTTCCCTTGCTTCTAACCTTTGGACTTTGAGCACATTTAAGCCAACAGAGCAATGAGCAGCATTGTAAGCAGGAAGAAAAGCATAGAGGAGGCAAAGGGGGGAGCTGAGGAAGACAAAGGACAAGCAATCACTGTCAACTGCTGTCACATGTACAATCCAAGGTATGGCTTTTGTCCTAGTGGTCACAGACCATGGAATAAATCAGTGGAGTCGTCAAACCACCCTGATTATCACATGCTGTACACAGAGCAGGAGAGTCAGGGGAGAGAAATGGGACAAAATAGCCTCGACGCATGTGTGCAGCAGCAACCCCGTACAGCGGTCACCTCAGCAGGTTCCCTCACGCTCAACAGCAGCAAGCTGCACTGCCAAAGCCGTTCAGTCCAATGCCATAGCTCGTGGTTTTCCAATCAGATACAAGCTCGCTTGATCAGGCCTGAGTAAGTGGGCTGCCGTGCCACCTTCATAATGCATGCACCAAGACATAAATATGTGAGCAGTTCTGTATTAACATTAATTAGCAGCAGTAGCCTGGAAATGTTCAGCAGAACACTGGGAACCACAAATGGAAGTGTGCATCACTCGCCCCCAGTGTGAGCAGTTGAGAATCATGCATAATGTAAAAGCACAGATTGCAGCTGGTAGCCGCAGGCTAGATCACAGGAGATGATTTTGACTTGCCTTTATGATCATGAAGAACTACCTTTCAATCAGGGCACCAAAGCAAAACACTACCCCTAGCCCTGAGGGCTGTGAAATCATACCACATAACAGTAAATAACGAGCCTGCTCGGAGACCCCAAAGCTGGGCTCTTTATTTATGTGCAGTGGATATTTATAGTCTAGAAGGAGCGCAGGTAGTGGTGGCAACATAAAGCAGCTGCACCTGACCAGCCAAGAGGCTCACTGAGATGTGGGAGATGAGCTCAAGCTGTATACAACACAGCTGCACTGCAGGGACAGTGGTTGGCCAGCCGAAGGAAGCCATCCTGCGGACGAGACCTCCTCATCTCCTAATAACTCAGATTCAAGTTCGAAGGGCTGCCCACAAGCGAAGCCTGCTAATGGCCCGTCTGAGAGCAGAGCCTCCCTGGTGGGTTACAGCAGGGACAACTGGTGAAAATTCCAGCGCCCCCAGGCTAACCTGCCATCCATTGTGGAGCTCCTCTCAGGGAGCCTGGGACAGACTTTTTTTTTTTTTTGGGTCTTTTTTTGGAGACAGGGTCTCACTGTGCAGTTCAAGCTGGCCTCAAACTCACTTTGTAGCTCAGGCTGGTCTCAAACTCACAACAATCCTCCTGTCTCAGCTTCCCAAGTGCTGGGATTACAGGCACACACCACCACGCCCAGCTCAGACATTTTTTTTTTAAAACGGTTCTTTATAAAGTATGTTTATTGGTACATTTTAGATATACACAATAACATTCATTATAATTTGTATTATACAAATTTTTCTTAATTTTTTAACATTTCTAGCTTCTCTTCAGCCCTACTTCCCCTTTGTATTTACAAATACTTTATTTGTACTTTTTTCCTCCTTTTCTCAGTGTTGTCCTATCCATTCCTTCTTTTCCTCAGCCTCCCTTCCTATTTCAGTATTTTTTCCGATTTCATAGTATGGAGTGTATGTTTTGGTTATTCGTAGTTTGCGTTTGCCTCACTGAGGAGATAATGTGATATTTGAACACGTGCTTGATGTATTTCTCTTCAGGGTATGGTCTTAAGGTACATCCATTTTCCTAGAAATGTCTCAGCTTTATTCCTTAGGCCTGAGTCGTGCTCCATCTCCTTCATCTGTTCACCAGCTGATGGGCATTTGGGTCTTCCAGGACTTAGCACCTCCAAACTGTGCGGCTACAAACACAGGTGTGAGTACATCTCTTTGATATGATGCTTATAATTTTGGGGAAAGATACTAAGTAGGGGAATAGCTGGGTTCAATGAAACTTATAATTTTTGGTTTTTTGAAAAATCTCCACGCTGATATGCACAGCGTTCTCTCCTTTCTGCACTCCCCCAAAGAGTAGATATGGGTTCCCTTTTTTCCCCACAGCCCAGCCAGCATTTGACTGATAATCAAATTGATTTCTTGATAATCGCCATTCATTTTTGAATGAGATGAAATCTTGTTATTTTACATTGCATCTCAAGAATGACCTGTCATGTTGAACATTTCTTCTTTTTAAGGGAAGGGTCTATAGGGTGTTCAGGGTCTCACTACTAGTTCGGATTCATAGTGACCCGCATGTTTACAGCCTCCAAGAGCTGGGCTCACAGGTGTGCATCACAACGCCCAGTCTCTGGGACAGACTTCAGCAACATATGATTCACCCAGCTAAAGGCCAGCACTCAATTATTTTTGGTATACAGCATGAGTTCTTAGCTGCCAAATATTTATATCTTCCCAGGCATTTTCATCTTCCCAGACCCAAACTCAATGCCTGTGAAACAATTCCCCACTCTCCCTCTAGCTGCTGCTGACTTCTGATCTATTTCCCATATCCATGAATATGCCTAGTCCAGAGATTGATGTAAGTGGAGTTACACGATGTTTGCCCTTGTTTGGCTTACTTCACTCAGCGTAATGTCTCCAGGGTTCATCTATGCTGCAACACATACTGGAATTTTGGCTTTCATGGCTGAATAAAAGTCTATCCTGTGTATACAGCATATTTTTCCATTCTTTTTTTCTGTTGAAGAACACCAGTTGTTTTCACCCTTTGGCTAGTGTCAGTAGTGTTATGAACTTCACTTCTATTGTATCTATTTGAGTTCCTCTTTTCAGGTTTTGGGTAGACTCAGGAGTGGATTTACTGGGTCATATGGCAGTTCCATGCTTAGTGCTTTTGAGAAACTATCAAACTGTTTCCCATAAGAACAGCAAAATGTACCATTTTGCATTTGTATGAGCAAAGTCTGAGCAGTGTACTTTCTCAACATCCTCGCCGACAATTATTTTGCCTTCTTTGTCTCTTTGTTATCAGGTAACCACGGCGGAAGGTGTGAAGTGGGATCTTATAGTTTTGACTTCAATTTCCCTGGTTAAGACTGATGCTGCCTGTCTCTCCATGTGCTTGCTGGGCATTTGTAGCTCTTCTTTGCACTCCTTCGCTAGAGTTGCTGTAATGAAGTACCACAGAGTAGGTGGCTTAAACAGTGTAATGTGTTTTCTCACAGCTGTGAAGGCTACAAGTCCTAGATCAGGAGGGTTGGTTTCTTATAAGACATTAGTGTACAGATGATGTCTTATCCCTCTGTCTTCACACAATCTCTGTAGTACATCCAAGTCTCTGTCTCTCTCTCTCCCTCACTCCCTCTCCCCTTCTTTCTTTCTCTCTTCTATCCTCTCTCTTTTCTCTCCTTTTTCTTTTGTGGTGTCTGTGATTGAACCTAGGTCATGCTGGACAAGTATTCTGCTACTGAGCTATCGCCCCAAATACCAAATATTATTCTTATGAAAACACCAGTCATTTTTTATTAGGACATTTTAAACCTTAATTCCCTCGTTAGAGACTCTATCTTGAAATACAGAGGAGTTCTGAGAGGACAGATTCATCCTCTCACAAAGATCAGTTCAGGTCCTTTGCCTAGTCTTTTAATCTTTTAATTGAGTGGTTATCATTACAGGTTTGGGGGCTGAGTATGTTGTTTTAGTCTTTATTTTGGAGGGCTAAAGGTGTAGACAGAGCAAGCCCTTCCTCTCCTCCTCAAGGAGACCCAGTAGTACTCTCTTGTAAAAAATAGCACAATAGCAGTCATCAGAGGTTGATATGGTTTGTGTCTAGTTGCCCCCTCCCCCGCCCCAAGCCTATGTAGTCATGGGGCAGGCTTCTAGAGTTTGTGATTAATTGATAATCCAATGCTGAGATTATGGATTTGAGGGCTGCTGGGATTATAGGTGTGAATGCCACACCCACAGGTAGCCTGAATAAGGGAGACAGGTTGCCTCTGCTGCTGCTGCCGCTGCCGCCACCTTTTGCTCTTGCATTTTTTGCTGTTTTCCACCACCATGAACTTCTGCCCGCTGGCATGTGCCACTCTGCCTTGGAGCCAGCCAGAGGATGGACTGAAACCTCCACAAAATGAGTGAGCTAAACAAACCTTTCCTTTCTTAATTTTGAGTGTTGGGTATTTTGTTCCAGAAACAAATGAAAAATAACTGAGATGGAGGTACATAAGAAATCATCACATTATACCTAAGCCAAAGTAGACCCATTTTCATATATGTACCAGATTGTAAATTCCTGAGAAGGTGAGCACCACCTCTTATTCAACTTTGAGTTGGGCTGTGCCTCAGGCCATCGTGTCATTTTCTTTATTCATGTCTTCTTTAGAGGTGGTTATTAATTCTTTTTCCACAGAGTTTCATCTAAGTTGGGTCCTCTGTATATTTCTTGACTTATTTCTGTATTGCAGATGCTATGATTTCAAATAATTTTTTTTTCAAGGAATTTTTTTTGATTTCAGAAATTATTTCTGCTTTGAGTTTCTCATGACATTTCTTTCTGCTGCTGTTTCTTTGCTTCAGACACTGTTAATTCATACGGTTCAGCTGGAGTAGTGCTCTCTGTACTTGCTGTGGGTGAACATTGGTTTTTAGCCCCCGATGTTTCTGCATTTGATTCTTTAATTCAGATGCTATGTATTCAGATATTTCTTTTTTTATTCAGGAATTAATTCTCATCTGAGTTCCTCTATACCTTTCTTCTGTTGTTCCTTTGCTTCTGTATCTGTTAATTCATTCTTTTCAGCTGAGCTAGTGTCCTCTGCACTTACTGGTGGACTTGAGGCCTGAGATTGCATTTTTCTCCTTGCCTTTGTCATTTTGTATAGCACTGACCTCTGACCTTTGGTGGAGAGCTTTGGTGCAGCTATAACCTTAGCTTGTTATGAGATTCAGGTGCCAGTCTATTAGTTTGAGATTATCCTGGATCTAGCTGTTGTGTTCAGTTCCTTTTTGCTGCAGCTCCTGTGGTTCCCCTCTGTTGGTTCCTGGCCGAGCTGTGCTGTGTCTGGGGCCCCAGGAGAGGTCCCTCCAGTTCAGTGGGCCTGGAGCTCTCACTCACTGGCTGAGCTGTGCTGGCTCTGGTGCCCCGGGATCGCTGGGATGGGGGATTGCTGGGAGAGGTCCATCATGTCATTTTCTTATGCGAATAAATGCAATAATCCATGTGATAGGCGTTATCCTCCCGTGCCAGGCATGAGGAAACAGGGTATCAGGAGAATCGAGTGGTTGCCCAAGTTTATGGAACAGGTGGAAAAAGGAAAAGGGGGGCTCAAATCTGTCTAAGTCTTCTTTCCTCTATGCTTCCTCCATAAATGTGAGAGTGAGATAACGAAAGAACCATTCACTCCAATAAGATCTGAGTTAATCTCCAACAGCTATATGTTTAGCATTCTGAAGGTACCATTTTCTGTCTCCACAAAAGAATTTTTTCCCTTCTCCTACTTGCTAATACTTTTAGATCTTGCTAAAATAAAGGAAATCACACTTTGGGTGTAGACGGTACCTAAGGGTATGTGAGCCGGATCCTTCAGGTGTTCAGATGGTTAAAGTATTTTTATAACATATCTGTTATGTGCTGCAGTAGCTGTGATCTACAAACAAAGCATAAAACACAAAAGAAATATATACAGTTATAAAGAAAAAAAGGTGTTCTGAAACACCCGAGGTTAAACTGCCCTTTATGATCCAAGGACTTTAGTGACCTTCCAAATATGTGGTTGTTTTCTTTCCCATGGGAAGAATGAGATACGCTGATGCTGCTTGTTGGACAAGTCGCCACATGGTTCTGTATGTCCTTCCTCAAAAGACAGTTATCTCAGTAAGGGAAGAACACAGGGTACTCGCAAAATTCCTGGGCTTTTCTTTTTTCAGTACTAAGGATTGAACCCAAAGCCTTTGCACTACACTCTCATCCTCAGCCCTTTTGAGCATTATTATTTTTTTTATTTTGAGCCAAGATCACACTAAGTCACTAAGTTCTGAAGCTGTGTTTACATTTAGGATCCTCCTGCCTCAGCCTTCCAGAGTACTGGGATTCTAGCCTTGCACCACTGTGTCTGGATTCCCAAATCTTTTTTAAGAAAAGAACTTCTCCTTTGACAATTTTAGTGCCTGTTGGTTAATTTTAATGGTTGGTGGAGAAAGCCTGACCATTAAGTCTCATTAAATATGTCAAAAGATATAAGACTGGAATACCTAATGTCCACATTTCTACCGTGGTAGAAATCCTGGGCCAGATTCTTCCCCTTGCTGGAATAGGTTATGAGAGTTCCTGTGGAGCTGACTGTGGTTTGCTTGTAAAATCTCTTTTAGCACCACCAAACAGAGCCTTGACCACCTTTAATGTTTACAAAAAGAGAAATTGCTGAAACCTGTATGGATCATTTGTCAATGTTATTATCACTGTCTTGGATAGAGAAATAGCAAAATGTAGAACAATCATTAACTGTTTTCAGCTTCTTGGAGTGCTGAAATTTACATCTCCTCACTCTTCACCCCTTTACTCTCATACCCTTTTAAAGAAACCTCCTGTGTTTATTGCAATTATCATGAATGGAGCCTACTGACTGAGTTAATGTTCTTGTCCATTAATGTAATACATATTTAATTCATATGCATGTAAGAAATTACAACATATTACACCACACCTTTTTGAATAACATTAGAAAACCTCAGTTAAGACAATGATTTTGGCTGTCCTCTATTACACCTCAATACTAAGAAGATTCTTGTTACTGAGTATAAAAATGCATCAGTATTCTCTTAGCTTCTCATTGAGATGCAAAAGAACCCGAGAATGACAACTTGAAGGAGGAGTGGTACAGTTTAGTTTAGGGTTTCAGAGGGATAAACCTACACACCCTTGATCCATTTCTTCTAGGCCCATCGCCAGGCAGAACCATCATCACAAATTAGAGTGGCAAAGAAGAGGTGTCACTCCTTGACAGCTGGATAGCAGGAAAAGATGGAAAGAGTTAGAGAGACAGGTGCCTGGGACAAGATATAGTCTCCAAGGTCAGGCTTCTTGACACATCCCTTCAAGTAGCTCTCACCTCCCAACTTTCCCTTATCTCCCAATAATACCACCAAGCTATGATCACATTAGTGGATAAATCCACTGGTGAAGTTAGAATTACCATGGTCATGATCCAGTCACTCTCCCAAAGCCCCATCTCAAAATACATGAGATTTTTGGGGCACATTTGTGATCTTAACCTGACACATATGGAGAGATTGATCCTGATTATACCTGCTTGCTT
The DNA here is from genome assembly GCA_004027165.1 of Ctenomys sociabilis. Taxonomy (NCBI): domain Eukaryota; kingdom Metazoa; phylum Chordata; class Mammalia; order Rodentia; family Ctenomyidae; genus Ctenomys; species Ctenomys sociabilis. The sequence goes on from PVKA01011404.1 coordinate 49,758, forward strand.
TCCCTACCACTGAAGACAGCAGACCATTATTCACCACATAGCATAAGCTTATTTAGGGCCCACTTATTTTTTAAGTTTAAAGAGTAAAGTTTAGATAGAGATAATTGGCTTTTGAGGAAGGACATATAGAAGCGTGTGGTGACCTGTCCAGTAATCAGCATCAGTGTATCCCTTTTTTCCCATGGGAAAGAAAACAATCACAGATTTGGAATGTCACTGAAGTCTTCAGTTCATAAAGGGCAGTTTGAGGGCTAACAAGATAGTTCAGTGAACTAAGCTCCTGCTTAGGCAAGCTCAGGGGCCAGGGTTCGATCCCCCGTACCATATGCTGTGCTATCTCCAGACACACTGAGCTGGACACCAACACCAAGTGTGGGGGCATACACTGGTAATCCCATTGCTGGAAGGCTAAAAACAGAATGATCACTATGAGTCTGAACTGTGTAGTGAGACCCTGTACCAAATACTAGAAATAAATAAAATAAGGGGCAGTTTGGTCCAGGATGTTACAGAACACCTTCATTTTTATAGTTGTGTGTATTTTAGTTTCTATTTTATGCTTTGTTCTCAACATAATAGCTGCTCTGTGGGTCGTAGCTACTGCACATAATAAGTATGTTATAAAGATACATTACCCTCTGAATTCCAGAATGATCAGGTTCATGGGCTCCAGATACTTTTATAGCCCGAATCACATATACTTTATCAGAATCACTCATTTGCAATTTCTGTTGTTCTTATTCAGGAGGACTATTTGTGTGGGTGCAGGAACCAGTGGAATTGGCTGAATGTCTCCGGCCAGCTCAAATATCTTCTCATAGTGCATGATTCCAAGATTGGCTTCATGCATGGACTTCTAAGGACTCGGATTCTAGATCAAGCATACAAAATGGTTTGGATTTAGCAATAGGGCAATGCCTCTTACTTTCATTCATTTTCTTACCCCTGATTCCCAGGTAATCTCACCCATGCAGTGGTATGCCAATAAATTTTAAACAGCCAGCTCTGCAAATAATGCTTGTAGATACACGCATACATAAATTTCTTACCAGCTTTAGTGAAATAAAATATATGTGTCACACAGCTTATACATGATAATAAAGTATACAATATCTTCATTGTAAATCCACACAGCCAATTGATTCTCATAGAACGCTGTCCTTGATATTATTAAGGTTGGAAGCCAACCTGTGGTTACAACAGAAATGAATGTAGATTTAACTACTCAGGTGGAGACTACATCAGGACATCTCTTGCTCATCTCTGATGTGAGCAGTTGCCCTTCTGAGCTAGATGGTGGTAGTTTTCTAATGCTGAAATAACTTTTCTTGAATTTTTGTGCCATCAGCAATACAATGGCCACAAACACAACAGTCTTTTAAATTTAATTCATCCTAGCCGGGCGTGGTGGCGCATGCCTGTAATCCCAGCACTAGGGAGGCTGAGGCAGGAGGATTGTTGTGAGTTCGAGACCAGCCTGAGCTACAAAGTGAGCTTAAGGCCAGCCTGAACTGCACAGTGAGACCCTGTCTCAAAAAAGACAAAAAAAAATAAATAAATAAATAAATAAATAAATTTAATTCATCCTAAGTGGTCTTTCTCCCTTGTAGTCTGATTTAAAACAGTAGGATCCAAGTTGGTTAGTTTTAGTTCCATGACAGCCTGATATGATGGAGAAAAACAACCTTTGAAGATTGTGTCTGTGGTTTGATTCACTTAGAAATTTTATTTTCTTATATCTTCAGTGCAATAAAATGTACTTTTTCATGTAAAAATGTAAATTTAATCCAGATTGCTAATATTTTATCCATTTTGTCTTAGGTCTTGACAGTCATCAGAATAGTAAGCTCTGATGTGTAGCAGTCGTCATTTTCCATGGTACACACCTGGCCGTCTTCAGGCTTCCAACATGATGTCACCGAACATGGACTTGGGAAGAGAGGTTTGGCAGTGTCCCATCCTGTATGGTACCATCCATCTCATACAAGTGCAAGAAACATAAATAATCTCAAAAGCTTAGATGATAAAACAAGAGGATGTTAATTTCAACTATTTTATAGTAATTTAGTTATAATTATTTAGTTATTTAAGTTAATAAATTTCTGTCCTAAGGTTCCCAAAAATTTTTCAAGCTGATAAGAACCAGCCTAGTCCACCACTACATGCAACCCCTAAATGTCCAGGTTACCCTACAGACATTTAGGGGTGCTTTAAAGTACAGGCAACTGCTTAGTAATGACAAATAGCAGTATATAACTCTATGAAAGCAATAATTTTTGTTTGTTGATATTTTTAGTGTATTTAGAAAAAATGGATTAGGTGCTTCATAAGCATCTGTTGAATGTATTGAGATAAAGGCACTTAATTATCACACATAGTACAAAGTTTAAATATGGATGGTTCCAGAGTATACCTACCTACCCGAGACTGTGTGTCAACCATGCTCTCAGAGTTTGACACCTAAGGAATGAAGAAGGGGACGACAATCAGCATAACAAATGATGCCTGTTGCATGTTTTCTCAAATAGTCAGCGCACCAACATTTATAAAGAGTCTTAGAAATCCGTGCATCCTCTTTTTCTGTATCCTAGAACTGGAAACAAACAAAGAAAAATGCTCTAATGCCTGTCAAATAGTTTTCCTGGTTTCCTATCAGGACAATTCAATGCTAGGAATCACATAGTACAAACACAAGATCTGCATTGGATGATTTCAGCCATATTCTTCTTGTGATGAACATAAACTACAAAAAGAAAATAAAATTCCCTTGTATAAATCCCTTGGTTCGTGGAATGTTCAAGAGAGTACACAAGAAATTGCAACATCTCTCAGAAGCATATTTTCATGAGTTTTGATCCACAGTAACAGTATTATTAACAAAGAGAACAACCAAAAGCCTTTCACACAGAGAAAGCATGTATACTGCTGACCTTCAAATATACTGACCAGCCCCCTTCCACCTTCCTCAGACAGAGCCCAAAGAAATAAAGGTAGCTTCCTTTGGGCTCTCCAGGCTGTCAACACAGATTCTGGTCACTGAAGAAGATGCTTTTCCATCTGTCACTATCCAGCCACATATGTGGCAGAAAGAATCCCTCAGATCAGGAAAAGTCCCAAAAATAAATATCAGGAAAAAAAAAAAGAGGTCTTGGTTTGACTCTATAGACTTCAGAAACAAATCACAGGTCTAGAGCCACAGTGAATCCCAGAGATTATCTTCTTTTTTTGTGTCCATAACTCCAAAGTTAAATCATCCTGGGAAACATTTTACATAAAAGCAATTAAATGTTTTGTTTATATATTTGGTTTTTCTTTTCCTTTTTTTTTTTTCATTGTGTATGAGTCACTATGCTATCACTGATATAAAATTCTTGACATGCAAGGTAAAGGAGGACAAATTTATCTCAGCTCTCAGTTTCAGAGGTGTCTGTTCATGCCCCTTCAGTTGGTTCCAAGGCAGAAGCAGCATGATGGAAAGGTGTCATGGAGAAAGGCTCTCACTATGTGGCAACAAGGAAGTACAGAAGAAAAGGAGAAACCAGGGGTAAAAATACAGCCTCTGGGCCACACGGCCTAGTGACCCACCTTCAGGTAGTCCTATCTCCTAACTACCTTTAGCTACTGAACTCATCAAGGCTGACTCCACTGATGAGTGTAGCACCCCTATTATCCAATCACCTTCCACACACATGTGACTTCTGGGGGACATTCTTGTAGGTCTACACCATAGCATGAAGTATCTACCTTCCCCAAACCTAATGCAACCATCAGACCCCAAGCTTTCTTCTATTTTTCCCAAAAATCAGTTCCTTTTTTTTTAATGGAAAACAAAAAAATGTGTGGTAAATTATATATAACATAACATTTACCATCTCTTCCCTTTTCGGTCTACACTTGTGCTTGATGTTAAATGTTTTTACACCGTTGGGCAGTCGATCTCCAGAACTTTTTCATCCTGGAACATTGAAATTCTCTACCTACTTCACACTAACTTTTCATGTCCCCTTCCTCCTGCCCCTGGCAACCACCATTCTACTTTCTATCTGTATGGATTTGACTACTCTAGATGTTTCAAAGAAGTACAATCTCATAAGATTTATTTTTTGTGATCTGATTATCTCATACAGTGTAATGTCCTCCAGGTTCATGAAGATATCACATGTGGATACATTGGTATCTCGGTTCACAAGCCTAATTCGTTCCACCATTCTGGAAAATATGGCCACGTCTGTGCTCCTGTGCAATTGATGGCCACAGTCATATTCATCACCCCATTTAGAACCCACAGGCAATTTTGTGAAATGCTTGTTTGCAAATAAAAGCATTTATAAACTGAGGTACCACTGTAATTTCTTTTGTTTTGGGAGGAGTACTTTCTTTTAAGAATGCAAAATATTAGGTAGGGTAAAAAATATTAGAAACTGTTAGATTTTTTTAAAGCAGTAAAGAGACAAGAAAGATTAAAAAGACCGTTATTGCAGAAACAGGGAAGACAACAGGAAAGGAGAGACTTGAAGCTTCAGGGGGCCTGGCCCAGTGAATAAAGGCCATATAGGGGTAGGATGGATGTGGGTTTTAAGAGGGCAGTTGTTGTGACATGGCAGATAGGGAACAAGGAAACAGGATATTGTGGAAAGAGAGTAGGAAGTTGTAATCTGACCAGGGAAGAGGGAGGTGCAGCACAGCACATGGCCTCCAGGGGCCCTTCCACATTGGCTCGCCGCCGTGATGACCTAGCAGAACTTCTTACTAACGTGGAGAAAACTCATCACTGTTGTCTTTTGATTATAGGGCATGATGACTCTCTCAGACTTCTTCCTGCTGAGTAGAGACATTGTCATGACAGGGGACTAGAGGACAATGGACATCGCTTATGTAGAAGCCATCATTGAGGGGTTCTGCTAGTACAATGAGATTGTTGGTGGTGATGGCATGGAGCCTGGATTGTGCAAAATTTTTTAAAAGTTTAAAAACACAAACAGGGCCAGCCAGATACCTCAGCAGATTAAAGTACCTGCGTAGGCAGAGACAGGGTTTGATCCTGGCATGTGATGGCCAACGCACTTCTGGGGCGCACTGAGATGGTGATTGAGACTGAGCGTGGTGGCGCAAGTTTGTAATCCCAGTGCTTGGGAGTCTGAAAACAGGAGGATCACGAGTCCGATCTATATAGTGAGACCCTGTAGACCCTGTACTAACTACATGAAGGAACACACACACACACACACATGTTATTATTGTGATTAGAAGACACAAGACAGAAAGCAGGAAGGGTGTCCATGATCCGAATGTGTCATTGCGCTACGACCATGGCAACGGGGAAGAGTATCAATTTTCTAGTTCCTGATGTTTGTGCTCTCAGGGCTTAGGAAAGTGGGTGCCCTGGCAAGTGCCCTGAGCTAATTAGATCTCAGGTAAGAGCTGAGGTTGGGGCGGGTGCAGCTCTAAAATGAGCCGAATGAGATGTGCCTTCAGAAGCCCATTCACCTCTGTTACTCAGGACCTGCCAACTATGGCACAGCTTACTCTTTTTTTGAGTGTCTCTGTTGTTACTAGGAACAATGAGTGAGAATAGGTATAACTGCCGAGTCACAAACCTCACCTCCATCCTAGCCCTGGATAGCCTTTGTTACTCCCACCAGGCCCTTAAAAGCTCCACATCTCTCCTTTCCTGTGGTCTTCCCTGTGTGTGCAATAAAGGCCTCTTTTATCTTTCCTGTCTCTTTACTGTGCTGAAAAACCAACAGAGATGATACAAAATTTCATTAAACATAGTAACAGGAAATCAACAATCAGTGCTGTATTGCTGATGTTATCACTCAAATTAGTTGTTTAGGTTACCAGATATAAATCTGTAAAATTGGTTAAAACAAAACAAGAGTGAATAATGTCCCAGTTCATAGAGATCACATTTTGTTTATCCATTCATTTGCTGATGGGCCTGTGAGTGTTCTACCTCGGCTAGTGTAAATGATGTTGCTATGAACATGGTACACAGGCATATCTTCAAGAATCCACTTTTGGTTCTTTTAAATGTAAACTAAGAAGTGGGATTCTAGATCTTTAGTAATTCTACTTTTAATCTTTTTATAAACCACCATGCTGTTTTCTGTGGTAGCTGCATGCATCTACATTCCTTCCAATAGTGCACAAATGTAAAACCTCTCTTTAAAAAGTACCTATAGCAGCATGGAACAAAGTTTGACAAATACCAATGGAGTCCAAAATCAGTCAGCAAATAAAGAAAGAGAAATCAAAGAGGTGAGAGACCTGTGCAGTGTCACATAGCTCCTCCTTGGCGAGTCAGGCAGGGGCTCAGGAGGAAACTGACCACTCTGCTGAGGGTGTGAAGAAAATTTTATGCAGGAATTATGTGCAGAGGTACAGACACTAAAGAGAAGGAACCTGAAGCCAAGAAGGCATTCAGCAAGGCGACAGAGAAATGAAGGTTCTCATGGAGGGCAGCAGTGACATCAGTTACCATCCTGTATCCTGAAACAAGAAAGAGATGAGATGGTGTGATTGAACCAATGAGCCTAGACCCCTGCCCCGCAAAAGATGACTCTTAGGAGATGAAACCACCATCAGATCCATCATGTGGAAGGAACAGAAAGAGAAGCACCCCAGTCTGCTCTCCCTTTGCCCATTTTTCCATTGACCACCACCAACTGGGAACCAAAGCACAGGAAAATGGAGTAGTTAGGGATAAATCCCCAGGGCCCAGAGGAGAGAGAGCACAAATGGATGAGGAAGAAGGACACAGAGAAAAGGAAGAGTACTGGTACTGAAGAGCTATTACCAGCTAAAGGCTCTTCTGCTTGCTGCTGCCAAAATCAATAAAACGGCATTTATCTTGGTTTTTAAAAAAAAAAAAAAGTCTTTATTTGTTGGGGGTTACAAATTATAAATTAGGTCTAGGAGACATCTAAAGCTTGTTCTTGTCCTGCCCTTGAGCCATGTTGGAACAAGGAAGCTCCCAGCTCTTTTCTTTTCTTTTCTTTTCTTTTCTTTTTTCTTTTCTTTTCTTTTTTCTTTAGTTGTCAGTTATTTAATTAGGTTCTTACTGAGAAATTTAGAACAATAATTTATTAGAATAAATTCTATTGTCAGAGCAAAAATGGATCACAGGTAGCCCAAGAGCTGAGGAACAGATTTGATTTTTGCTAAAATCTGAGTCTACCACTTTCTGATCCACCTTGTGCTGCTCTGAAATCTTTCTTGGTGTTGAAGGTCTCACCCTCCTGGTGTCTGGATTTTTGCAGCTTCTTCTTCTTGAAGCAAGCATCACTCAGGTGTCTGGGGATTTTCACTTCGCTGATATCAATTTTTGTTGAGGTGACAAGGACAAATTTCTGGTGTGTTCTTCATAGAGGAACATGATTAAGGCAAAGAGGCCCAGTCCCAAGTAGCAAGCCACTGGCCAGCTGCTTCAGGAAGAGCGCTCTCTTGCCTCTGTGATGCCAGCTCAAAGTTTCCCGTCATGCTGACTGAAGGGCTTCTTGCCATGGCTCAAGAGCTTTTGGGGCACATCTTCTGTAGGGTAGTATTTTTCAAAGCTTAACTATCCAGGTACCACCATTCTTGTCCCCACTGATTGGTTTTGTGATCATAGTAAGAAATTTCTCCTTCTTTTTCTTCTCAACCTTCGATTTAGCAGCTGTGTATGTTCTTTTGTACAAAGCCCTTCTGGAGTACGTAGCAGATCAGGAATATCTACCAGTTCTTCTAACCAGGACAGGATTTTGGCTGCAGTGGGGCTGCCCCTTCTTGGACTGTTTTTGCCTTCACCTTGCCCTTTTTTCCAGTACCACTGGCAGCAGCCTTCTCTACTTCAGGTTTCTTCTCTTTGGTGTCTGGCTTCTCAGTTTTTTCACCCACCATCTTGGAAGATAGGAAAGAGATCCTAGTTCTTTTGTGACCACAGCTGGAAGCCCTAGGGTTGGTTACTGCTCAGGGTTCACAGGGTGAGATAAGATCTGCTAAAGATGATAAGTAACTACACTTTCCTCATTCCTCCTGTCTCATCTTGTCCTTGCAAGAATGCTTTGTCCTTCTTCCCAGCCCTCTTTAGTAGCCACTTCTGTTCCCAGAAACACCCACAAGCCCTTCCCCCTTTGTCCTTGACTCAGCTGTAATGAATAAACACTGAGAGTCTGGAGCTTGTGGCCTTTTGTTCCCCATGAACAGCTGGTCATTGCAGATACCTGCTGAACCCTTATTTCATCTCTTGCTCTCTTTCTTCCTGCTGTGCACATAACACTTGGTAGAAAAAGCAGGGATCCACTGCACGGGTCCCCAGTAACTGTCACAGGGGAAAGGTGTCATTCCAGCTAGCCTGCAGGTTATGGAGGGGCCCATCTGCCTCAAACCAGCATCTCACCTTGTACAGGTGTGATTGGATCTTCACAGCAGGGAGAAGTGTGGGAGGAAATCCAATGAACTGTAGACGTGTTCAGGCTGTTCCATTCCTTCCTGCACCTCTCCCTCCCTCACCTAAGAAAAGGAAACAACTTTATTTCCAGCATCTGCCTATTCTGTCCACTCCTGACAAGGAGGCAGCCATTTACACCTCAGCTAGAGGAAGTTTGCAGAAGCTACTTGACTCAAAAAAAACTAACTTAAAATTCCATTTTGCAGCCAATTATATAAGCAATGCATGGTCTCTGACAGGGAGGGTGTCTAGATGTGGTTTTCTATATTGTGTATCATAGAAAATCAAACCATCAGAATGCTCCTGGTATTAGAAAAAAGGAAAACAAAAGAAATTACCAAGAATCTTGTTACCAGAGGGAGGGTCCTATGGCCTTTTCCCCAAGGTCTTACTGTTCCAAAGAATCAGACAGACTCACAAAAAAGGCAGAAAAGGGTACATTTATTGAAAGTGGAAGAGAGTGTGCTCTACAGGGCAAGAATGCATCAGTGAAAAGGTTCATGGCAGTCCTAAGAATAAGGAAAGAGCAGCCTTTTCTATCCCAAACTCTCAGATTGGCCTTCTTCTCTTGCAACTAAGGGACATTTGACCTATCAAAAACTCACTTGGCCTCATGCCAGATTTCATTTCTAAATAAGCCTCTTCTTTTTCTTTTTCTTTTTGTGGTAATAGGGATCAAACTCTGGACCTTGAGCTTGCCAGAAAGAGAATTATGCCTCTGAGCTATATCCCAGGGCTTCATACAAGATTGAAACTGTCCTGTGGAAAAACTTGCTTAGTTTCCTGCCAGATAGAAAGAAGGATTGGAAATAGCATCTTCTGCTTGGCCATGCAAATGATGACAGATTCAAATGAACGACTGAGAATATCACTTTCCGATTAATTCTGTGTATGGTGCACATTTGCTGTGGAGTCATTTTGGGCCCTGTGTTCTACCCCTGGCCTCTCTTTTTAGAAAACATCTTGCTAACCTGTTAGCCCTGAGTTTTTGAAACCTTTAACGTGTCCCACCCTGTTTGTTTTCTGATTGCCCCAACTCTTTTCTCTTGCCATGATCTCACCACTAACAGATACCCAAGTGGACATACTTTTTTCTAGGATGTAACTTGTGGCAAGATAATTTGGAATAAGAAGTTTGGTTTGATTTCACTATTCTACAGAAACAGCTCCAGAATGTCTGTGTGAGAGGAACAAAGGGCTTAGAGGAAGGCTAAATGGGTCTTTTTTCCGCTCTAGTCAAGTGATCCTCCTCTCTCAGCCTCCCCACCCTGGAAGTACAGGCATACACCACCATGTCCAGTTATGGTAGCTGGAAAGGCACACCCACGGTTCTGGGGCCATCCCAGGAGTACAACCTAAGCAGGTGCTTAGACCACTGAGCTACCTCCTCAGCCCTTGAAGTCACTCTTCCATAACAAGCACAATGGTTTCAACCGGATAGCTGGTACATTTCCAGTCTTTTCTATGCCTCTAATGGAGATGAGAGACTTAACTTGAAGCTGGACTGTGCAGAGATTGGTGCATGTTTATTCTAATCTCAGGGGAAAGGTGATGAATGTAGTAGGCAAAGCTCCTATCAAGCTTCCCCTCTGTAAAGCTGTAGAAATGATGTCAGCAGTTAGAGACAGAGACAGAGAGAGACACTCAGAGAGAGAGAGAGAGAATTATAGAGGTGGAAAGAATGTGAATTCCTGAATTCCTGCGCACAACCACAGTCTTTACCAGGTTGTATCTTCCAGACTTGGCCCCCACCACATAGCCTAACCCACATGATCTTCAGATAACATCACCTTGACACCCTTCTGTGGTGGTGAGATAGGATTTTTTTTCTTCTCAGGAAGCCTGGACTGCCATCACCAATATAGTAAGGAAAAGTGACTCCAGGAGTCACTTTTGATGCTAGGTATTAAAGGTGCACACCTTCCTCCTTTGACACTTAGGAAGCTGGTGGAGTGAGGAAGCCCAGGCTGGAGATGGCAGACCAGCCTCAGGAAGGGCACATAGAGTTGCTGAGGCTGGTAACCAAGCTGACGGTGAAAACTATTCAGGCTAGCCTAGATTTTTCCTTGACTATCCCAAGAAAGTCTTCGTGTTTCCCTTCCTCATGTCAACTCAGTGAACCCTTCTAGAACCCTGTCCTCTTGTATCTTGAGGTTGGAGAAAAAAGAAAACCAGCACTTGGGAAAAAGGAGCTGTGGAAGCAAGAAAAAATAGAATATCTTAAATTGAAAAACAAGAGCAGAGGTAGATGTAGGAGCTTACAATCTACATTGCTCAAAATGTTCCAGGAAGGTTGCCCAGAACTGAGAGGAAATGATGGCTTTTTGTGGCTTCAGAGACTAGACTGGATCCTGAGCACAACACTGGTCATGCTTTCTGTGTCTCTCGTGGCACAGAAGCAGAAGGGCCACTAGTGGGTCTTGGTAGAAGGCCTCTGGGGGTGAATCGTAGACTTAGGTCACAAATACTGCCCCTGCACATGATACCCCAGGACCTTTCCTAATAAGGGAATATCCCAAAACGATGGATTTTTTCTAACCTGATGACAGCTTGGGTTTTATTTCATTTGGTATAAAGTAAAATGTTCTGTGACTGACTGATGCTCTTTCCTACATAAAATTCATAGAAATCATTGGAAAGGTATTTTTTTAAGAAAACACATAAATTTAAGTCATTATTGAATAGAAAGGAAACTTGAGCAAAACAAGAAACTCCTCAGAACCTCTTGAGGTGAGAAAGTCACCAAGACTAGTGATAGAGGGTAAGCCGCTGCCCAGGATAAGGGTGGGGACACTCTGTACTCCTCAGGGGTACTCAGACCCACCAGGGCTGGAATCTAAAAATTTTAAAAAGAGACAGAACTCTGAGTGGTCCGGATAAGGGCACTGCGTGGCCGGGGAGATGGCTCAGTAGAATAAGCACTTGCCTGGCAAGCGCAATGGCCTGAGTTCAATTCCTGGTTCCGAAAAAAAAAAAAAAAAAAAAA
>PVKA01011405.1:0-35696 GCA_004027165.1 Ctenomys sociabilis
GTAAGAGCCTCTAACTTTGAGTCCTTAGTCGCTCCTGAAACAAAAGAAACACCAGCTTCATTGATCAAAAAAAGTAAACATTTTGTGTAGCAGAGAATTCTTGTGATTTTTTTCTCTAATTTCCTTATGACAGAAGTAAGAAAACTTTCTCAGGCTTCAGAACGCTGTAAAACAGCTTGTTTTCTTTTTTTTGCCTTGCGTTTGTGTGGGCAAGAAATTTATTCTTTTCTTGGTTCCTCTCTGAGCTGCATACAGCTGTGCAAGATCCCAGTTCTTTACAAATTACTATTAAAGAAGATAATGCCAACACTTGCACTCTTCTCAAAAGTCAAACACTAAAGACTTAAATCAAGATCTCTGGATTGAAAATCTTAATCTTTTGAGTCATGCTCCTAGGCTTTTAAATTAATTTCCTAATTATGAAAGGAACTAGAATTAGACTTTAGAATAAGCCAAAAGCAATGAAACAATTTTCTCATTCATCTAACATATTTACTGAGCTTCTAATCCATGTCAATGTATTTAGAAATTTTTAAAATGATGTCAAGCTCTGGCCTCTGAATACACTCATTTATTAGGTTTGGTGCACAAAGGAAAAAGATATTATTTGTTGAGCCCTTACTCTGTGGCAGGCACTTGAAATGGGTTTATAAAAATGTTGTGTCATAAACTGATTGTACTCTCCAAGAGAAAAAATAATGCCACACAAATAGTAAGGAAGTGGGATTTTTCACCTCAGACTAACTTATCTCAAACCACATCTTATCATCTAATGTTTTTTCAGTTTTACTGGAACAAAAATCATGCTAACTTTAGAAAATTTCTCATAAAATATTTCAGTTCACTAAAGATTTAAATCAACTGAAACTACAAAGAGAATGGATGTTTATTTCTAAGATACAATCATTTATATTAGTTTAGTGAGATATTGGATATGGATGTGAAGTGAGACGTAAAGTGAAACAAAGCAGTCCCAGGGAAGAGTCTGGCTTGTTCACCCCAAACTTTCATTCTCTCAGTCTTCCTTCTTTCTATCCATCACCCACTCATCCATCCAACCCCCATCCATCAATCTACCCATCCACCATCGCCCACCCACCCATCTACCCACCCATCTATCCATCCATCCATCCATCCATCCATCCATCCATCCATCCATCCATCCATCCATCTATACCATCCTTTAAACTCCTACATATTCTAGATTATTGGAAAGGCATCAGAATAAAGAGTTAAATACAATTTTACTTCCTTATAATTTTCAGTCTGATGCATGAAAAAAAATACATAAAGCAAGCAGGTAAATATAGTTTATTTCCTGGGAGGAGGTTCAGGGGTCTGTGGGAATTCAAAAGAAAGCATGAATTTAGAGGAGGCAGAAAGCGATCTTTAAGATCACTCTTGAAAGAGAAATAAAAAGTGAGTGCAAGATATTCTGCAGAGAAAATGGAGAGACAAGATTGGCCCAAACTGAATTACTCCACTCATAGTGACTCATATGCCAGCCATCCATGCTATCAAGTGAGACTCACTGCTTACCTTTTATAATCCCAGCCCATAGCCAGATGTTAGCTGTTTATACAAATTCATGTCTCTTCCAGCTTCAAGGCAGTATTTACACTTACTCTGGGGCCCTGTTCATTTCAAAATACAGACATTTAGAAGATAGAAAATTCCTGACCCTGGAATGTGCCAAAAATTTTCCACAGTTATAGTGACGTGGGCACTGCACATGTATCATAGCACATTCTGTGCTGCTATGACAGAATGCCCAAGTCTGGACGATCTGTAATGAACGGCTATGTTCTGCCTCATGTTTCTAGAGGCTGAGAGTCCCAGATCCAGGGACTGGCATCTGGCAAGGACCTTCTTGCTGTGTTAGCCCATGGTAGAAAGGCAAAGAGCATGAGGAAAAGACCTAAGGAGACTGAACTCTTCTGTGATGCAAGGAGCCCACTTACACGATCACAGCCTTAATTTATTCACAGGGGATCACCTCTTTCTGGTTTCACCTCCCACTACCATTGCATTGGGATCAAGTTTCCACCACATGAACTCTGGGAGACACACCCAAAACCATAGCAATGTACTAGTGGTGGGGTCAGAGGGGGTTCTGTAGGTGCACAGCGGTGCTCAGGAACTGCACTTCTCCTGTGTGGTCTGATGGCCCCCTGGCTGAATCTACTGAGAGTGCTCACCAGCGGTGGAGTGTCAGGGACCTCCCCATGCTGCTGAGCTAGAAGTTGGAACCTTGGGATCAGGAATTCTGATTTAGACAAAATCTGCGAATGGATCTGATGTTGTAAAGCCAGCCCCAGTCCATATCATTCTGGGGCTTTGGGCTAAGAGGTTGTCCAAAACAGGTAGAAAGACATTGAAATTGCTCTTTTGCCACCATGAAAAGCTGTATGTCCACACAAATAAAGCAAAGACATAGATTTGAATATCTATATTCAAAATATAGTGTGGGGTTAGCCAGATAGCAGTAGACCAAAGTGCCTGTACTAAATAATGTTATATATACAGATGAGGTGTGAGATAAACAGAATCATGTAACTTGACCCCTTCTCTCAGGGACCTGAGATCATCCAACACCAAGACAGAATTAGGCAAAGAGAAATCAATAAGGAAAATGCTGGTGAATGGTAAAGAAGTGAGGAGCAGGAGTAGGCAGGGTGAGGCTTTAGACTACAGTGTAGGTCTGACAGCTGAGAAAGAGGAAGGGTGGCTGATTTCAGACAGAATCACAGACCCCAATGCATCTCTGTGGCCATCCTGGCAAGCAACATGGAGGCGTGAGCTCATAGGCTTTGTGTAGGGGAAGTCAGCTGAGGGGAGCTGGCCTAGCCTTTTTAGTTCTCCAGCCATTCTCCTCTTGGCTGAAGCTACCTGAAAAGTTTATGTTGTTGCCTCAAGCACTGCCCTGCACAGACCCCCCAAGGCTGCTGCAACTGGGGGCTGCCCTCTGTCTGCACTCCTTGTGAAGGGAGCTCCCTTTTGAAGAGAGGACTGAGATGTACACTTCTGTGGCTGCCTCTGACCTACTGTTGAAATAAGGATTTGAAAGTCTTATCCTAATGAATAGAATATGGGAAGAAGGGAGGTGGCAACAGCAAGGGCTCAGGCATGTGGCCTTGAAGGTGAACAGCCGCAGTTGGAGTGGCAGCTGTCACTTCGAAGGTGGCCTCAAGTGAGTGAATGAATTCCTTCAGCCTTCAAGACTACATCCTCCCAGGCAAGAGCGGATGATGCAGGTGACTTAATTCTTCATGGCTGAATTCTTGCGTGAAACAGCACCTACACAACATCATCCTTATTCCTAAAACACACACATGCACACACAAACCACACACTCCACAATCTGCCTCCATTTACTTGCATATAGGTTTTGTTTTTTAGTAAAGAAAAGAGCAGGAATTACAAAAGGGCATGAGATCTGTTTTTGACCTGGTCCAGGCTAGCTTTGTATCCATTCAGTGCAGGATGGGTTCATTTGTGTGAATGGTAGATTACCGAGCTCTCTTCCACAACATTGTATTCCTAGAAAACCATGGCATCTTTAGGCCATGCTGAAATTGATGAAATATGACTACTCAAAGCCAAATGACAAGACTGTAGTTACCTAGTATCCAGCAGATATCCCCAAGGGCTAATGAGATCAATGTCCTGCCAACACCATAACCTTTGTGGGACACTAGTATCCATGGTGTGCAGTTGGAAGTCTCTGCTACTAACTCTGGCCACATGAAGAATGGTGAGTAAACTAAGTTGGCACACAATGTGAGGGAAAGCACACATCCTATGTCTTTATTAGACTCAGATGTTTAATCATCCTGAAGGCCAGAAAAGCCCGAATCATCTCTAAGTGATATCCTAGATATAGGTCTGGTCATTTTCATACACAGTGTCATCTGTGAGTGAAATCTCAAGTGAGGAAAAAGATTAGAACAAACCATGAGGTAAGTGAGGTTGACATGAGCTTATGAGAAACTGTGTGATGTCCCTTGGGTGACACATAGAAAAAATGAGACTTAGAGTGATTATTGGAAGGAACTTGTAAACCAAAAAAAAAAAAAAAAAAAAAAAGGTCCGACTTGTAAGAAAACTACTTTGTAGTATATGTGGGAGGCTTAAATGAGGTAAGTCACATGAAGCCTGGTCCATAGTAACTATGTTATAAGTGATGACTGGGATTTTATGTTGGCTCTCCTATGCATTAGGACTCTAACTTGAAGTAATAAAAAGTGACTAAATCAACAAAAATGGTATGTATGGATACTGTGTGGGTGTGTGCACATGGGTATGGTGTTATTATAAGCAAATAGAATTCTCTCACAGGGCCTGAGCACAAGGCCATCAACTGAAAAGCCCATCCAGATTCAGCTAAGAGCAGTAAGTGAATTTCCCTATAGACCAACTTCCTCAGAGAACATCTGCATATGGGCAAATATGAATTCAGTTCCGAAGTTCACCTTCTCTCCAATTGTATGAAAAATTTCTTAATGCAGATTCTCTAAAAAGAGTGTGTGATTCACCTAATTTGGGTCAGGAAGCCTAAAGTTCTTCCAGTAAACCTTGGCTTTAGCATAAATATTGACCCTTAGTGCCTGTCTTATAGTTGAGAGGGGAGACACCCCGTGCTTCTCTACCTCTGATGGAGCTCTCCACAGGCAACAGAGAGTCCATCCACCTTGGTATAACTTAGGAAGGCTTAAAAATAGAGCAAGGTGTGGGAGGAAGGGGGGAGGGGGAATGGGACAGCACCCAAGCTGGGCTACTGCTATTTCTGTGCCCAACCAGAAGAGGAAGAGTAGTCATCCAAGCCTAAACACTGAAAGAAGTTGTGCAATTCTTGTGTGGGCTGTGGCAACCCAAAATGACCCCTGGGGAGGAAGCTGGGAAAATAAGTGATGAGCTTTGCAATTTTACCCATTGGTCAAGGCAGAGAAGAAGGAAGACCTTTGGTGCTGAAGCCTCTGTGGGCCTGCCTGCCAGAGAGAAGGGCCTGAGGAAATCGTGTCAGGAGGGATAGACAGAAGGATGTATCTGGTATTGATCTTTTTACACTATGCAAAAGAAATCCCTCCTCTGTCTAATTTCCAATGGTTTTCTTTCTTTTTTTTTTTTTTTTTAGGAAACTTTTTTTCTATTGAAACCAATACTTTTGGAGCAGTATTTTTTTTTACTTAATTCAATTTTATATTATTTTGAAGAGTAAAAAAACAGAATCAAAAACAAATAGAAAGAAAGAAACAGGGTAGCATGCAACAATATGTATGCTACAGATCTTCAAAACAGGAGTAGCTAACAATGGCTGTTTTTTTTTTGTTGTTGTTGTTGTTGTTTTGGCAGAGTGGGGGATTGAACTCAGACCTTTGTGCTTGCCAGGGAAGCACTTATTCCACTGAAATGGCTGTTCTATTATGTATTTTTACCATCAAATCTGTCACTCAGATTAATACATAGACTGCTTGCTTTCAAGAAATCTTAATTTTTTCCTTGTATGTTTTTTAAATTTTTTTTATTTGGTGCAGGGTCTACAGGGTCTACAGGGTCTCACTGCATACATCAGACTCATAGTGATCCTCCCGTTTACAGCCTCCCAAGTGCTAGGACTACAGGCGCATGCCGCCATGTGCAGTCTCAGTTGCTATCTCAGTGCCCTCAGGGTGGGGCCGGCATGGCAGGCCCAAGGATTGAAGTCTTGGCTCCTGTGTCTGCCTATGTATGTACTTTAATCTGCTGAGCTAATTTCTAAATATTTATTTTGAAGAGAGTATCATACTTGATAAGACATTAGAAATAGTACACCTTTAGGAGACCAAGATGAGAAATATTCAACCATGGGTTTTGTGTTACACATTGTTGTCCTCAGTGTAGCTGTTCAGATCATAGTTATCAGCACACAGACTAAGTCAAGGTGAAAATTCTAAACATTAACTGCCATTTTCAAATAAAATTATTAGTACAATCACTTCAGCCATCCTGTAATATATACTTGCATGTTTTCCCCCCTTCCTTTTTCCTGTCTTTTTCTCATCTTCCTTGTTTCTTTTTGTTTTACTGTATCTATTATACTTTTCAGGTTTTATTTATTCTTTCAGGTTCTTATACTAGGAAGCCAATATGATATTTACACAAGTGGGTCTGATTTATTTCATTTATGAGTATAGCATCTAGTTGCATCAACTTATCTATAAAGGTTTCAAGTCTGTCCTTTGTATAGCTGAGTAGTACTCCATTGTATAAAAATACCACATCTTTTTCATCCATTCCTCAAGTTATGGGTATTTTGCTTGTTTCCAAATCCCTCCTTTACCTAATTTCCAATGGCATTCTTTAGAAAATGTCCTAGTGAAATATAACATTGCTCCTCTCATCAGATACCAGCAGTCTTGATCCCACTTCAGCCAAAGTGTGATACTCACCAGCCATTTTATTTACACTAACTCCCATCCTTCTTACCTGTTCTCACACCTGAGGCCAACTGCAGACTGCCTATGGCTTCCAGCCTTCCGTCCAGCAAGCTGCTCCTCCTGTGATATCATTACACTTCCTGCACCTCACAGCCCACCTCCTTTTCTACCTACAGTAGCAGTGTTTTTCTGGTTTCACGTCTGCTTATCTCTGAATCCTGTGGAGACTTGTACAGACCACTGCCCATAGAAGAGGCCCAGGCATGCTTGCTCAATTGTTGAAGTAGGAAAAGTTGGGCAAAGATACTTTCAAGGCTTTGAGATTGCTTAATGGATCCTTTAAATTTGAAACTTGAAAATACATACTGTTCAACAAGAAATCTGTGGAAAGACAGATGCCTGCTTCATGAGCTGGCCTGGCTCGATGCCTACCTTTCATTTACTTCTGAAGAACCTTCATTCCGATTTCAGATATTCTCCAGGAAGGGTCAGTATTTAACACAGAAATGAATCACTCTTTTATCTCTTATAGTGATAAGAGACGGGATTAAGTTGTTAAAACCAGCATATTGTACATTAAAATGGCCTTAACCTAAAAGTAGAATTACATAAGAAAAAATAGGAGGTAAGCATAAGAATATACATATATATGAATATAATATTCTCATAACTTTTAAAATGACAACATGAACTCCTTTGGAGTTGGAAAATTAGCCAGTTTCCTAAGGGGAGTATTAGAAACAAAATAATTCAATGGTTAAAATACAAGTTGTGAACTCTCCCCCTTGCTATATCTGCCTTTTTCCCAGCCTGTTGCTCTGGACTTTGAGCTTCTTTCCAGGGACCTGCTATAGCTCCTTTCCTCTCATGTTTGATTACCCACCCATCACATCAAACCAATGAACTTTCCCTGACCCCACAATTACTCCTCCACAAAGCCATTCTTCATAAGAAAACACAACAAAACCAAGTAAAATTTCAATGACAGAAACACTAAGACAACAATATGCAATGTATTAATTATTGAAACTGTCCTACTAATCGGTTTTGAAACTGTCTCATTGCTATTTGTTTCTCAATAAAATTATTTTTTAAAAAAATAGCTTCAATGGAGGGGATAATAAAAGCTATAAATATTTGTGAAGGGTATTAAATAAAACAGCACGATAGTGGCACATCACATGCCTGTAAGAGATCTCAGCCCCGTAGTTGTAGAAACGGTAAGAAGGGTGACATCCTCCCTGACGGCTATCCACCTCTGAAGATCAGACATGCTGCTGTGACATGCAGGACATGCTGGTTCACTGAAGCTCTCCTCCCTAGGGATCTGGACAGGACTCGTCTTATGGGCAAACAAGCACACTGGAAGAGAGGAGGAACAACCCCAGGCCAGTGAGTGCTTGCTCCTGCATGACCAGGCAGTAATGGCAGCTACAGAACAATAGTTCCTCCTCCCACACATCCCACAACAGTGTTCAGGTGTTCTCCTAACAGAGTGAGGCTCTCAGGCTTCCATTCTTGATTGACCTTTGAAGGTCAAGTTCCTGCTACAGTCCCAAACCCTATCCAGCCAGCCCACCTAAGAGGTCAATGGTCCTTTCATACTCAAATGGAAAATTTCATTTGAAACTGAAGAAAATAATGCTGCTTGTCTTAGTATCCAGACTTCATGGAAAAAAAAAATACTGAATTACTGCCAAAAAATCCAATCTTGAAGTCCCTATTTATATATTTTTCTTTTTCTTTTTATATTCTCCAAACCCCTTCAAGTAACCACAGATCACACCTTCTTTCCCTCCAAACCCTAAGGCCTTGCAGTAATAATGACAATACCACCAATTATAACAGGGCAAACTCTGGCATTCACCATGTGGTCTTCATATTAATGCTATAATGTCAGCAACAGCACTATTCCCATCTTATAGGTAAACTTCTAAGGCTTTGGGTAACCACCCAAAGGCAAATCACTCGTGAGTGGTGAGGCAACCACTGATGCCCATTTCTAAATTTAAAGCAAATGCTTTTAATCTCTGAGCCTGGTAGAAGTTGGCTCCTTCCCCACCCTAATCTTCACACTCACCTGGCCAGTTTGAATAATGCTTTAGGTGAGCCTCATTTAAGTGTCTTGTTTTAGTCTTTAGTCTAGGCTCATCTCCAACTCAGTTCAGGACTGTGTTGAGCTCTGTAACAGACAAGGGATCTGCCTTTCATTTGTTGTCAAATTTAAATCTCTTTGCCCAAGTAGGATGCATGTCCACTTGGGTCCACTACCTGGCCTTACTTCCTCCTCTGTTCAGAATTGGTGAACACATAGGAAAGTGAGACATAAGATGTTCATCTCTTGATTCTGTTAGATGCAGACTCCCAGAAAAGATTCCCAGAGGACTAGTTGGTCAAGCAAAGTGCAATTTATTGATCACTCAGTAAAGGGGATCACAGCCTTGGCAGAATCATAGTTGAATCTCAGCAGAAGGATGTCAGGGTATTTATAAAGTTCAGAGAATTGGCTTCAAGGTAGAGTTTTCAGTGTGGGGATCTACCTTGGACCAGGCCAAGTTTACAGTAGAATTGGCCACAGTTGTGGTAGAATTGGTGAACTCTGCATGACATGGATTTTGAAGCAAACCTTGATGAACTCTTTAATAAGCAACCTTAGCATTCAGTTAGTTGAACAGTCAATTGTTCAACTAAACAAAGTTTCAAGATGTTCTCGGGTATTTTGCAACTTTATCTTCTTGGGCAAGAACTCCCCAGAATAGCAATGTTGTGTCGATGTAGCCAATCCTGTTCATATAGTTGCAATTGCTCACCATTTTATCTCTTATCTGCAAATGGAGATGATTATGGCACTTACCTCATAGAGTGATTATAAGGTTTAATGAGTTAATGGAGGTAAAAGACTTAGAAAAGTGATTGGCACACAGAAGATGCAATGTATATATTTAGCATCATCTCCTCAACCTGTATATTTCATGTCTTGGCCTAGCCTGACTGGAAGGACTATCAATCTGAATGGATTTCTGAGGGAGGATTTTTCTAATAAATTCATATTTGGAGTAATGTGTTGTGTTTCTCAATTTCCCATGTTAAACTTCTCACTCCATTGTGACTATATTTAAGGCCAGATCCTTCAAGGAGTAAGGTAATTAAGATTATGTGAAAACAAAAGGGTGGGATCCTACTACAACAGAAATTATAAGAGGAAAAAAGATCAGAGGACCCTTGCTCTGTGTGTGCAGAAAGGTCGCATAAGGACAAAATGAAAAGGTCTGCAACCCAACAAGAGAGCCCTCCAGGTAAACTGAGTTTTCCAACACTTTAATTGGGACATATAGCTGCAAGGAGTGTAAAAAAGATCTGTTTTGTTTAAGCAGCTCTGTCTGAGTGTTTTGTGGCAACTCAAGCTGAGCAATACAAAATGACAGCTCCATATTGCTTAGATTTTTAAAGATCATCCTAAACAAACAAAATGTATGAATTAAATTCCATTTCCATCAGATGAAATTTCTGAACTCTATCATTCGAAGGTTTCTTCCAATGCATATCTTTGTATTCCTTGAACAACTCTAAATTAGGACTAAAAGTAATCTCTGATTTTCCCCCATCTGCCCATCCAGCTACTTTCTAAGGTCTCATTCAAATAGTGATTATTGAGTGCCTTTATGTACCCACTACTGTGATGAGTACAGGGAGGTAGAAGCTGAGCCTAATAGAACCAGGCCAGGGATATAGCTCCATGGTATAAACACCTGCCTTCCAAGTGGAAGGTCCCAAGATCAATCAATGTTGGATACTGCAAAAGAGAAAGAAAGGAAACAGACAGAGAAACACCATTCACAGAGCTCTCAGTCTCTGGACAGGGAGACACTCATCACAGGGAGAGCTGCTGTGGGGAAGAGGTGATAAGGACACAACCTCATCACCAGGATGGAGCCTGCCCACAGCCCCATCCCTTCTGTCAGAGGTAAGAGTATATGCCAATGTGCCACCTACATCAGTGTGACCTCGCTCTTGGTTGCAGACATTCTTGCCAGGAGGTGAGGCTATATACAATAAATGCCTTTATTGTTTGCTTTAACAACTCCCTGGAAATCAATTTATCTGAACATTAGCTGCCCAAATAGTCAAGTTCTCAGGATAACAGATCACGTAGCTCACTCATCAGACAGCTGCTTACTTACCAAGATTTGCTTCAAGAATTTCTCTTCCCTGCGTTCATCATTCCTAAACGATTGTACAAAGAATGTCAGGCTCAGTCCCCTTCAAATTCTTGAGTCTAGATCTCAAAACTATGTAAGTATCAGCTCCCGACTTCTTCGTGAGACATTTCTCACTCTTATTTGACCAACAGCTTCTTCCCCTGGGCTGTGGAGAGCCCACAGTCCATAATCCTTACAGACTGATGGAGGCTGCTGTAGTTAGGGTTTGCAAAGAAAGGATTTAGTACAGGACACATAACTTATAGGGTTATTTTCTAACAATCACCTAAAAAGCCAAATACAAAAGAGTTTAGGAAATCTATCCACAGACTGGATAACCAAAGAATCTGGCTGAGGGCCTGGATTCTACATGAATGTCCTACACGAGTCCAGCTGGAGCCTGGAGCCCACGACAATGTCTTATGCAAGTCTGTATCAGGGAATCTGTGCTGGGAAGACCCAAGGGTTAGTGGTGGAAGCTAGAAAGTCTGTACCAATGGGGTGAAGGATCTGTGCCAGGAGGCTGAGGGATCTGCACTGGAGCCAGGAAGTGATGCTCAAAGTAAGAGCTCCTGTGAAAAATGTGACAGCCATCTCCAATGATAATGAAGTCCCAAGCTCCTCTGATGATAAGAACAGCCAAGTTTATGTCAGTGTGACAAGCTCCTCCAGAACATGGAACAGTGCTCCATCTTCCCCTCTGGAGCCAGGAAGTGATGTTCAAATTAAGGAGCAGAGCTGCCCCAAAGCAAAACAGAGCCATTCTCCATGACAAAAAGATCCTGTGATCCTCCAACAATGAACACAGCCGAGTTCATATCAAGAAAGCCATCATGACAGACTCCTCCAGAACCAACAGCTCTTCCTCTTCTTCTCCAGTTCTGCCTCTTATGCTGTTTTCAACAATCCTCGGGGGGCCTCCCACATCCAGCACCATGCTAATTGAGTTCATCCAGGTGTGACAAGTTGCCCACCAGTTGTCAATCTACTACCAGTGTCACAAGGTCAAAGTGCAAGGACAAGGGAGTGCATATTGACCTAAAATGAGAGTGGGAAAGAGGACATAAGGAGGGCTCCAGGGCAATGATGTTGCAGCTGAGAACTTAATATGGGGGTGGGGGCTTTACTAGATGGAGAATGGAGGAGAAAGAGAGACCAGGGAAGGCCTGAGATGGGTTAGTAACTGTATTTTCCAGAGGAGCACAAAGAACCAGTGGCATGGAGAAGTGAAGCCAGGGGACAGAGAATTAGGGGAGTTTTATGGATCTGTTGAGGATTTGGGCTTTTCCCATAAAAATAAAGGGCAAGAGCTGGGGAGATGGCTCAGAAGCACAAGCACTTCCCTGGCAAGCCTAAGGTCCTGAGTTCAATCCTTGGCCCTATATGCCATGCCAGCCCCAGAAGTGGGTGTAGTGGTGAATGGCTATAATCTGAGCACTCAGAGGACTGAGACAGGAGGATCACCGCAAGTTCCAGAACAGCCTGAGGGCTACAAAGGTGAGCACAAGGCCACCTGAACTTCATAGCATGATCCTGTCTCAAAAAAAAAAAAAAAGAAAGAAAATGAAGGGAAAGCACCAGAGGGTGTCCTGTGAGAGGGTAATAGGATCTGACAGGACACCTTAACAAGATCACTTATACTGCTGAGAGAGAATGGATTACATAGAAGCAAAGGATGATGGGACAGGGAGTGAGCCACTGGTGCGGAGTTCCAAGAAAAGGACAACATGGATTTGATACTGATACACCCACACTGTGGTCCAAATCTACCCTATAACACTGCCCCCACAAGTTTAGGCTATCATCGCAATCTATTACTCCTAATTTTCCCAGGCTAACCCCAGTCCTTACCTAACTAGCTTTCTGATCTCAGTATCCTGCTTTATAAAGCAGAGAAAGTAATCACACATATGCAGCTTACTTCATTCAACAGACAGTCAGAATGAATAACTGTGGAAGGTCCAGTGTTGTTCTTGGTCCCAGAAAGTTATTCATGAGCAAGACCTGTGTATACCCTACCCCCCTGCAGAAATCACAGGGGCATTCAAGATTGTGCACCTGAAAATTCCATGAAAACCTCAAGCTATTTTAACGCTCTCAATCATAAGTACTGGAAACACTCATCTAAGAGCATAAGAAAAAAATGTGTTAGTGGGAGGGCTTGAAAAGTCTAGGACTGCTCTGGTTTTGAGCATCTTTGAATCTAGTGATACTATCAAAGATTAAGGAATGACATCAGGGATCCACACTTCTCATGGTTTAAATAGGAAGTGTCTCCCACAGACTTGCTCTTGAGGGCTTGATCCCAGTGCAGCAATGGCCAGAGAAGCCATGGATCATAGCATGCTGGCCTCATCTATTAATGCACCACTGAGTTTGTACCTAAACAGGCCATTACGGGTTAGGGCCCAGCTATATAAAGCAGGTAACTGCTGCATGTGTTCTAGCACCAGCCCCTTACCCTTCCTCTCACCACCTTGCTCTTACTGTGCTTCTCGGCCACCATGAGATAGTACTTTTCCTCCCTCCTGTCCTTTTACAATGATATTTCTGATTCACCAACAGCCAAAGGCAAGAAGAGCTGGCTAACTATGGACTGGATCCCTGAAACCATAAGCCCAAATAAACCTTTGTCTTGTGGATGTCAGGTATTTTGTCCCAGCAAAGGAAAACAGACTAACATAATACTTTTCTTCATTCTACAACTGTGGCAGAAGGAACACACCTTTCCTGGGAACCACAGAGAGAAATTCAGGGCAGGATTCTAACTGACCTGACTGGTACAATGTCCCCATCCCTGCTTTGGTCTAAAAGCAGTCCCAACTACAGTGCCAAATTCTGGCTACCTCTGGGTCATGTGTCCACTCCTAGAGGAAGGAAAGGGGGCAGTCAGCCCCCCAAAACTATCTACATTTAGCAGTAGTTCTATAAGATGGTGAAGAAGCAGGTACATTTCCTTTGGAAGGTTGTTCTCGGTCAAGCCGATCACAACAGAAGTCTACAATAAAGGACTTATAAACAAATATGAATAGATAAATTATTCATAATATTTAGATGAGAATTAGGCTTTGTAATTAGGACTAAAATGTCCATCTCTGTGATAGCTTTTATCATAAGTCTCACTATAAATACAAGGAAATAGAAATAAGAAAAAAATAAAAATGATAAAATAGCCATAAGAGGCAGAGTGAGCAAAGCAGATGATTTTCAGGATTAAAGAGATCTGTAGCTCATTTTTATACTTTTCTGCTGGATGGTTTAGACTGAGATAGATCAAGACCTATATACCAAAAGATGTAGCTTTTGTTTCTGATGAGGTCAGTGAAGTCCCCTCAGGGTTTATCTTGTAATCCTGTACCTTACTCTGTAGATCCTTTGCCTGTGTCATCCATGTGGATGAGTCATGGCCAATGCTTGATCAGTTGCTCTCTGTAAGAGCCTGAGAGAAAGTTTTCTCTCCATGTAACTCTCTGCAGGCACACTACAGATCATCAATATCTTTCCTCTGTGGCTCCATAATCTCCGTGATCAGAAAATTTGGGGCACAACTGAGTTTCATAATGTTACAGTGCTGGTTCTTCTATGCCCTGAGTCTTCACTGACCTTGAAAGGCTAGGGCCAAAATGTTGGCTGGCCTTGTGGCTCTTCTATTTCTCCAATTTTGATCTGTGAACTTAGGTTATTAACCATCCAGAAGAAAAGTTAATTAGTACCCTGCAGCATATGCCATTCAGTTTGCCCTAACTATCTGACTTAACTGTTTTTAGTTGTTGTTATATATTTCTATTTGTATTTCTTCTTTTGGTATATAACATGGGCCCATAATAATAAGTTGAGCTGTAAATAGCTATAGTCAACAACTTCTTCAGATAGCTCACTATTATTGTGGAATGCTGGACTGTGTTGGATTGTGTCACCGAGTTCAGGCCCCTAAATTTGTTTAATTACAATGGACTTCTCATCTTTGACAGGTATAGACAAAAAAGGGGGGTACACAAAGGAAGAATCATGATGTGTGTATATAAACAGTACAGTTAGGATAAATATGCCATGCTTCTGCATAATTCTATGAGAAGCAAGATTTGCACTAATAGTGGTTGGACAAGATATTATGTTGGCTTCTAGTACTATGGACAAACACTAGGGAGATAACAAGGCAGAAAGTATTAATTATCGAATCTGTGATATAATTGAGCTATATAAAATAAGTATATAGCTACAATCTCTTCATTCATTGATTAGAGACATCTGCTATAATAATGTCTGTAAGTATAATATCATGTATGCACCTTGTATGACACCAAAACATTATAAAAACATTTTGCAATATATTAATTTATTGAATCTGTCTTGTTAATTTGTCTTGAAACTGTCTCATTGTTATTTGTTCTTCAGTAAAAATAATAATAATAATAATAATAATAATAATAAAAGAGATCTATAGATGTTTTTAGTCTCAAACAGGCAAAGTTTAAAAATTATTTTTAAAAAAATGGAGAGGCCAGGGAGATAGCTTAGTAGAATA
Organism: Ctenomys sociabilis; assembly: GCA_004027165.1. Taxonomy (NCBI): domain Eukaryota; kingdom Metazoa; phylum Chordata; class Mammalia; order Rodentia; family Ctenomyidae; genus Ctenomys; species Ctenomys sociabilis. Next base: position 15,141 of record PVKA01011405.1, read on the forward strand.
AGCACTTCCCAGGCAAGCACAAGGGCCTGAGTTCAATCCCTGGTTCTTCCAAAAAAAATTTAAAAAATAAATTAAAAATGGAGAACATAGGAAGAGGTTTGGTGGGTGGGCGTGACACATTCAAGCACCACTCGCTTTTGAGCTCAGCTTAATTTCATGTTGAAAGATGTCTTCTACATAGAGAAATGGTCATAGCAACTTTCTATTATTTTATTTGAGGCCTTTTTTTAAGTGTTAAAAAAAATACAGAAAATTATGGTGTTCCTGATATCCAGTCCTCCTAAACTTAATGAAATTTGGCTACTGGCTATATGGGCAAACTACAGGCTCCATGTCTGGGCATTTCCATCCTCAGTTTTCTGTACCTTGGAAATAGAAGATGAATTGAATTACATTAGCCCTGGCAGCGCAGCAGGAAATTTTTAATTAAGTCAGTGCATCTCCTGGATTGATCTGACTTTCAGCTCCATCTATGGTCAAGTTGCTTACTGTCTCTAAGCTTCAGTATTCTCAATCACAAAATAAGAGTTCCCAACATGTATGTTTAAAGTGAAAATTAGATGAGATGCAAGGGATGATCAAATATATGGCACATGTTTAAATTTAAAGCAAATATGGTTACAGGAAGACACATTCATTCATCCCCCTCCAAATACTCCTTGCTCTTTAAGTGCACTCAGACCATAGACCCTGAAGCTTTCTGAAGCCGTTCTGGAAGTTCTCTTTTGCCAGTGTCTTTACAAGTTATTATCAAAAATGCAGGATTTCTGCAGCTCAGGGCCATCAGTGGAAAGGTAAGCTCACAAAAACATGACAGCGTGTCCTCACCAGATGTGGCCTTGTGTGACTTCTGGTCCTTTCTCACAGTCAAAATGACCATGAAAAGTAAACATTTGGAATAGATTCAGGACAATGAGAATGACAAAAGCACAGTTCAGGACAAAAACTTCCAGCACTGCTTCAGAAAGTGACAAGAAAAGGAGACAGAGCCTAAGGGAACTGCCACTCACTCACAAGTTCCTTCTAAGCACTTTGTCAGGCCCCTGCCTGCTCTGTTCCAGGCACTGGAGATGAACCAATGAGGAAAACATGAAACTCCAGTTCCCTGAGACTTAGCCACTGCTACGGGAGAGAGAACGCCAGCAAGGACCGTAATTAATTATACACAGTATTAGAAAGCGATACATGCTATGGAAAAGTGGAGCTCAGAAAGGCAGTCTAGAATTTACAGGAAAGAGGGTGAGCAGTCAGGAAAGACCAGAGGTAGGAGGGCTGTGCCAACAGCACAGGGCTCCCCCGACTCCCCCGCATGACTCAAAGCCACTGGCTAAAGTGTTCTCTGGGAAGAAGTCGCAGCCAGCACAAGTAGCCTGAGGTAGGCGCAGGCATAAAGCAAGCAAGGAACATCTTGGAGGCCAGGGTCACTGAGGCAGAGCCAGGCAGAGAAAGGGCCATCATTTGTCACTGCAGGGATTGGGATTTTATTTTGAGGCCCAGAAAGGATTTTAGGTGATAGACTAGAAAGATTGAATTTTTTTTTAAATCACCTGAGACTATCATCCTTATTTTCTAATTAAGATAACTGAAGTTTAAAGTCACAGAGCAGGGGCTGGATCCCTGGCCTGCCAAGCTGGCCCTGCCCCAGGGGCATGCTGAGAGGGCAATTGAGACTGGGTGTGGTAGTGTGCACCTATAATCCTAGCATTTGGGAGGCTGAAAACAGGAGGATCAGTATGAGTCAAATCTATGTAGTGAGGCCCTGTAGGCCCTGTGTCCGATGCACTAAAAAAAATCACAGGACAAGCAATCATGCTGGGATGGGGACTGAGACATCCTAAACTGGTGGTCCTTGCTGACAAACTCTGTCTGCCTCAGACACATGCAACACAGGAGTCCTTCCAAGCCAGGAGAGCAGCAGCCAGCTCTGTAGAGGAAATGGCACCCTGCCAAGGCAGAATCCAGCTCTTCTGGTCCTTCTTTGTGAATGTGGACAGTGGTCAGTCTGGGGACACTTCCCTTGTCCACCACCTCCACCTGCTATGTAATAGAAAGGACCAAAAAGGAAGGTGTCATCCAGATACTGTCCCAAGCCCCAAATCTTAGAAGAAAAGTGTGCCCTTGAAATGCCAGCTCTTGCCCCTCACAGCCCTTAGGCAAGGAACTGCCTATGCCACCCTCACACCCTGAGCTTTTGTAGCTATGAGGGGACTTGGAGACATCAGCTGCAGCATTCATGATCTTAGGACGGGGGTCACTGCCCGGGCTGGATGCAGCACAGTGGCCTAGGAAGATTGTGGAATTCCCTGGAACTAGAAAAATTCTAAGAAATCCACCTGTTAGTCCTCGGATCTGAAGCAAAAGGAAGTGGGAAAAGCTGATGAGCACAGGGAGAAAAATGAAGCCAGCAGGCCAGCATAGCAGGCATGTTACAGCACACTGGTCCAGGCAGGTTCTCAGCCGTGTCCAGAAGTATCACCCATGGATTCTCAATACTTGCTTTTCCTGAGTGGTAATCAGAAAACAAAATACACAAGGCTAAAACAAGTTTCCAGGTCATTTAATATTCTCAAGAAGTGTCTTCTCCTGCTCTCATGGTGGGGGTGGTTCAGCGCCAGCATCCACCCATCCTTCCTCCATCTCCTCTGAGTGCAGCTTAGCTGGCCTGCAAGCTGGAGGCAGGGCAGCTTCCCAGACTCACATCAGTAGAAATCCTTCCTGACCTGTACCACAACATGCTAACTTGAAAAGTATTTCCAAAAGTGCCCGCAAGCAGGCACAGGGCTGTAGGTTCATTCCCCCTGGCCTGCCCTGCTGGCCCAGCCCCAAGGTACTTTGAGATGGCAGTGGAGACTGGGTGTGGTGGCGCATGCCTATAATCCCAGCTCTTGGGAGGCTGTAAACAGGAGGATCACTAGGAGTCTCATCTAGTAGTGAGAATGCCCTGTAGACCCTTCCCTAAAAAAAAAAAAGTATTTTCCAAGAACTCTTCTTTTTTCCTAGTACATGTCTTCCTTTTATTTTTACCGTGATGCTAATCCAGTTTGGAACAAGAGATCCTCAGAATAATCCTAGCAAGTTCAAGTCACCTCCTAATATCCAGTTTAATCTCATAAGGGCTAAGTGAACATATGTTATGTGCTTGATGTCAGAAGCAGCTATGCACAAGGCAGATAAGTCCTCAGGAGTCTTCAGTCTAACAAACAATAAAACCCAAGAAAGCTGGATGTGGTGGTCACATATAGAATCTCCCCACTATAGGAGGCTGAGGCAGAAGGACTGCAATTTTGATCTTAGGCTGGGCAATTTAGCAGCACCCTGTCTCAAAATAAAACATGTATTTATAAGAGGTGTGGCTAGGGAGAAGCTCAGTGCAAAAGCTCTAGGTGCAATACCTAATGCCACACACACAGAAACAAACAAACAAACAAAATCAGTAAAGCAAACCTGTAAGCTCATTTAGGTTATAGTCACCCAGTTCTCCCTTACATGGAGAATTCTGTTTTGAGAAACATAGCAAGTCATAGTTTCTCTTCCCTGCAAGCTTAAGAACCTCAAGTTGGTCATTTGCTGACCTCGTAAACACTTGGAACATCATGCAGGAAAAACTGATTAAAACTAAAGCATGTCTCCTTGTGTCGCGGACTGAATACTTCCATTAAGGCTTGAATATCCTCCTTGTTCCTGCAGCCACGGCACCCTGCCAAGTCATTAACTTTCTGATAGCCTGTCCTCTCCCCCAGCTATCTGTTCCAGATCTGCGCTGGGTGACTCAGGTTTCATGGCTGCTTTGACAAGAGTCAGGAACAAGCAAACATGCAAGTACTCAATCTGAGAAGACATTGCCTAAACTGTCCGCTGCCTCCGATCAGTGGCCGGGGAAATTCAGTAAAGCAACGCTTTTCTGCATGATTTCGTATCTGTGCAATCTTCTGGGCTTTTTCCATTTCACAAACTTGGAGTGACACTGACCTTTCGTGTGTTCAGTTCTATAAATTTTGACATGTGCATAAATTCATGTAACTACCACCATAGCCAAGAAACAGAATGTATCATTTTCATCCCTGACCAAAAGAAAAGTTCCTCTATCTTATCCCTTTCTTATCCCTCACACTCTCCACCCCCTGCACAGCCTTAATTCCCAATAAAGCACTAATCATTGATCTATTGCATATTGCTCTGGTGTTGGCTCTAGAGAATTCCGTATAAATGGAACCTAACCACTTAAGATTGGCTCTCAGCTTAATGCCTTTGAGGTTCATCCAAGCTGCAGCATGATTAAATAGCTGGTTTCTTTATAGTGTTGACCAGCCCATGACTTAGATGTACTGCAGTTTGTTTATTCATTCATTAGTTGAAGGACATTCAAGTTATTTTCAACTTGGGCTTACTATGAATAGAACTACTATATAAACATTTGTGTGTAGGGTTTTTTTGTAAACTTGTTTTTCTATTGCAAATACCTAGGGATGGGATTACTGGATACAGTGCTAGATACATGTTTACCTTTATTTAAAAACAACCAAGTTCCCTCCCCCACAAAGTGCCTATATCCTTGTATATTTCTGGAGTAAAACATCAGTGTTCCAATTGTATACATCTTTGCTAGCATTTATTTCAGTATTTTCTTTTTATGTTAGCCATCCTAATAGATGTGAATTATGAATTTAGCTTGCCTTTTCCTAATGGCTAATTAGATTGCATGGCTTTTTATAAGCTTGTTTTCTTTTTCCTTTTTTTCTTTTTGTATTTTAGGGAAGGGTCTCCAGGGTGTTCAGCGTCTCACTACTAGATGGGACTCCTAGTGAGCCTCCTGTTTAAGGCCTCCCAAGAGCTGGGATTACAGGCACACGACACATTGCCCAGTCTCAATTCCAATCTCAGTTGCTGTCTCAGTGCCTGTGGGTGGGGTGCAGGGGTCCCCGACAAGTCAGGCCCAGGGATGAAACCCCCAGCACCTGAGCCTGCTTGCAGGTGCTTTAATCCACTGAGCTGTTTGGCCAGCCCCACAAGCTTGTTTACCAACCATGGATCCTGTGTATTAAAATATCTATTCATATCTTTTGTCCATTTAAAAGTTGAACAAATTTCTTATTCTGTATTTTCTTAAAAAAAATAATAAAGTGCATACCAATAAAAAAATTCAAACATTCCTTATATATTCTGAGTAAATGTTCTTTGTTGGAAAATGATTTGCAAATATTTTCATCTAGTCTCTAATTTCTCATGTCATGTTCTAAATAGTTTTTTTTTTTTTTTTTTTGGTACAGGATCTGCAAGGTTTATAGGGTCGCATTACACAGGTCAGACTCATAGAAATTCTCCTACTTTTAGCCTCCCAAACAGTGGGATTACAGGCACGAACCCCCATGACTAGCTTAAATAGTGTCTTTTGCTCAGAAAAATATTTTTAATTTTGACTAGCCCAATTTATTAAGTTCTTATTTTTATATGTTATGTATGTAGCATAATAACAAAGCCTTTTTCTTACTCTCTTGTCATGGAGAAAAATATCTTACCCTTCTAGAAGCTTTACAGGTGTATACTTCATATCTTTAATTCATGCGGGTTTTGTTTTATTCTTTATATGGATAACACGATGGCTAGAATAGTCCAATATTAATTCAATCCTGCCCTTGAAGGCTAAATTCTACTTGGCATGGTATGCTATTCACATTGTTGGATTTGATTTTGTTGATTTTTGCACATTTTCATGAGCAGTGTTGGCCTGTAGTTTTTTGGTACTTTTTTTAGTTTCCATACCAAGGTAATGCTGCCTCCTAAAATGAGGTAGGCAGTGTTTCTTGTTTTCCTGTTTTCCTCCCTTTCTGAGATCTTGGTAACAAAGGTGTTTGGCTTCTTGGTTATGTTCTATAGGTCCCTGGATTATTATTTTGTCCTAATCTTTTTCTCACTGTTAATCAAACTCATTAGTTTCTATTTCTTAATCTTGAGTTCCCTTTGTTTTATTTTAAAGGAAGGGTCTACAGGGTGCTCAGGGTCTCACTACTAGATCAGACTCATAATGATCCACCTGTTTACAGCCCCCCAAGAGCTGGGATTACAGGAGTGCACCACCATGCCCAGTCTCAATTGCTGTCTCAGCACACCCCAGGGCCAGGACGGGCAGTTAAGTTCCTTTTTTTCTGCCATTGGACCTATCCAGTGAGTGCTACATTACATTTTTAAATTCTAACACTTCAAAATGTTCTTTATAATCTTGTATTTGTTTGTTGAGGAATTTTATCCTTACACTTATATAACAGTTTATTTGTTTACTTGATTGAACATTTTACAACAGCTCTACTCTTAAGTCTCTGTTGGGTAATCCTGGTACCTTGCCTGGTATTGATGTCTCTCAGTTGTCTCTTCCCAAGATCTGATATGGTTCTTTGTATGCAGCATATTTTTGGCTTATGTTCTAGACATCTTGAGTATTGTGTTGTGAGATTCTAGATCCTATTAAATTTCTGAAAAGAATATTCATATCTTTGTCTCAGTAGGAAATTAATGACCAGTCCATGAGTTCCAGCTAGTTTTGTGTGATGTCAGTCTGGTGTTGCAAACTGACACAGCCCTTGAGATCTTCTACATTCAAGTGCTGCTTGGTGTTTGGTGAAGGATCTGCTCAGCAACTGGCCCTGTTGCTCAGCTCTCAGTGTCCAAGTGGCTCAAGCACACATACAGGCACTTCGATGAGCTCAGGACTTCATAAACATCCTTAAGAAGCTGCATCCTCACATGCTATTCTGTCTGTGATCTCTTTGATATCTTCTGGTTGCCTTGGGCTCCTGACTTGGGTTTTTTGGTTAGGAAGCTGAAGTTTAGGTAGAATTACAGTAATACCTCAGTTCAAAAACAATTCTGTTCATGAACAGAATCATTTAGCAAAACTTTGCTTCTGTTGGCGAACCCCATATCAGACGATGGACATGGCACCTTCCTCATGCTAATACGTGGCTGTGGCTTCCTGCAGGGGAGACTGTGACTGCAGACAAACATGTGCACCCCTGCACACACAGTACTGACCAGCATACTCAGCCCTGCTTGGCTCCAAAGAACATGCAGAGCAAGAATGAAGGTAACAAGAAACTTCAAAGCAAGTGTGCTAAGAAGAAGATTTTGAAGAAAATAATCATTGAATTGAAAAAGGAAAATGTAGAAAAGCACAAGCATGGTATTTATGTGACTGATCTGACTTCAGAGTGCAAGATGGCAATGTCAACAGTCTTAGCAATTTTGAAGAATAAAGATGCCATTGAATGCACTGAGTTGGCAAAAGGAGAAATGGGGTTAACCAAGCAGAGGACACAAGTGCTGGAAAAGGTGGAAAGCACTTGTTAGCATAGCTGAAGGAAAAATGGCTGGCATTGGGGAAAAAGCCAGGGAATTGCACACTGATTTGCTGCAAGAAAATCTCTCAAGTGCAACAAGCGATGAATCTGAAGCTAGTACAGGGTGATTTGATAAATTCCATGCAAGGTGGCATCCACAGTGTAAAGAGACATGGAGAAGCTTCCAGTTCTGACAAAGGCCACTGCAGAGGCCACAAGAATTTATGGAATCCATGAAAGCAGAAAAATATGTTGCTCAACAAGTGTTGAACTGCAATGAAGCAGGGCTCTCCTGGAAGAAGATGCTGAGCAGAACCTGCATCCCACAGGAGAATAGGAGGAAAGGGCACTGCCAGGGCACAAGCTCTGGAAGGACACATCAACCCTCTGGCTGTGTGCAGATGCAAGGGCTGGTCTTAAGATTAAGCTGCCACTGGTGCCCCTTTCCCAGACCCCTAACGCATCCAAAGAGCAGAGTATGGGCAAGGCCAAGCCACCTGTCATGTGGAGGCCAGTAGGAAAGCTTGGGTCATGCAATGGCTGGGGAGGGGTTTGCATCCACCATTAAAAAATATTTTCCTGACAACCAATTGCATGAAAAATGTCTTCTTCTGATGGACAAGGTATGCTATGGACACTGAGTATAATTTCACAGAGGTCAGGTCTGTCTCACACTGAATACCTCTTCTGTAGTCCACGGGCCACCAGCAAGTGATCAAGAAGCTGTACACAAGGCGCTCTTTGTCGGGTGTTTGAATGTCACTGAAGAAATGCCCTTGACTCTGAAAGAATTCTGGAAGAAACATTTCAGTGTCCTCCACTGCATCACCTTCATTGACAAAGCCTGGGAAAATGTCCCATACCAGACATTAAACTCAGCCTGGAGGAAACTGTGGTCAGGCCACGTCACTGAATGTGACTTGGAAGGGTCTGGTTGTGTCCTTGGGCAAGAGGGTGGGTCCAAACAGCAATGGCACAGGTGTGGAGAAGCTTGTTGTTGAGGGACAGAAGGAGGAGTCAACAAGGACTTGCTGAACACTGCAGTGAGTAGCAAAGCTCTTGCTAAGGAGTACCCACTGAGGAAGAGGAAGCCAGGGGAGGGCCAGCGTAACAGGATGTAATAAAATCTGTTATGGAACAGCGGAATGAATGCCAGGATTTCTTTGAGAAGCTCCGCCCCAACACAACTGTAATGGACAGAGTGCTGAATCTGGTAGACAATAACATGGTCTCACATTTCTGGAGAGTTTTTCAATGCAAAACAAAACAAAATAGAACTGGTGAGATAGCTCAGTGGACTGAAGTGCCTGCTTAGGCAATCCCAGGACCCACATGCTGTGCCAGCCCTGCCCCCAGACACACTGAGATAGCCACAAAATCCTGGCATAGTGGTGGACTTTTTTTAAAAAAATGTATGTGGCTATTACAGGGTCCCACTACACAGCTCAGACTCATAGTGATCTTCCTGTTTTCAGCTTGCTCGGAGCTAGAGCTCGAACCCCTGTTCCTGTGCTTGCCTAAGCAGGTGCTTAGTCCACTGAGCTATCTCACCAGCCCTTCCACATGGTTCTGACTGGATTCTTACTTATAATGCAAAGAAATTTGATTTGGTTCTTAGCCAGAATTGTGGAACAAATTAAGTTCATGAAACAAGGCCCCACAGTACTCTTCTTCACTTCCTGCAACTGCTCACAACTTAGACCGACAGGTGAGAGAGTAGAGAAGGAAAAAGCCACATGGCTGTGCACATTTTGGGGGTTACGGTTTATGTGACAAGAGGAATGACTCCTCTCTCAGCGTTCCAGACCCCGCCGGCTACCACTGACACTTTTATACTGTTCAGTGGCTAGAATGTATGAAGGACTGGAAAAAAGGAAAAATGTCTTAAAGTAACGGTTTCTTTCTGGGTGTTAGAAATTGCCTTTCTGACTCTTCGAGCTGGAATCACAGGAAGTCTCCTGAATGTCCTCTGTCCACACCCCAGTGCTCATATTGAGTTTCAGGCGGACTTGAGCTTGTTTCAAGGACTAGTGGGGAGAGGAATGACAAACACCCACTCTCATCTTCTCCACTCCCTGCGTTGACTTCCTTCCTAGAACCCCATGATGTTCTACATAAATCTGAGTACTTCTGTCTAGGTTTAGAACCCCATCTTGGGGAGGAGGGTGGAGTGAGTACGTGTGCCCCGCTATAGCTGGAGTCAGAAGCTCTTCTATTTTTCTTAAAACCTTTGAGAGGCAAAAAGAAAAGAAGATAGATGAAGTTTCTTATTCTAAATTTCCTGCTTAAGTGAAAGTTTAGGCTATTAATGCTAGGAAGAGGAAAAATGCAAGTGTGGGTGGGTGAAGTGGGAGTATCGTGTAGTCATGTGAAATATATTAAAGACAAAAAAAGGAAAGAAAGTCTTTTAAGCTTCAGTTTTACAGGCTTTTATTTTACTCAGTACCATCTGTGGGAAAGGAAATAAGAAGCGAAAGGCAAAAATTAAAATAGTTTTGGAATCAGTAAAAGACTAAAGAAAGTTTTACTGGGCAAGTTAGGATGGATTCAGGAAAGAAAGAAACACACTATGCTTACTGAGGCTGTTTTGTGCCATCTCCAAGCCTAAGCTTGCCAGGAATTTCCCTTTTTCCATTTACCCTGATTATAAGCCCACCACAGAGAGCAAGACTTGGGTTTGCTCAAGCCTACGCTTGCATCAGAAATAAAACCCTTTTGCTCCCTAGTAGAGCACTGAGCCATGAGACCCTGAAACCTTTCTTATTGCTTATCTTCTTTCTTTGTCTTTCATAGGCTTATGTGCGCTTGATATTCTTACCTTCTGACCATATAAAGATCTAGTCTGAGTTCTTGCATTTCTGTTCTATTTGTGTTCATGAAGTGAGGTCACAATACAGCTCGACCTCTACACAATGTGCCACTGTATTGGCTGGTTTCAGTCTGAATCTACTAATTGTAGGGTGTGTGTGTGTGTGTGTGTGTGTGTGTGTGTGTGTGTGTGTGTATTTTGGGAAATTTTCAAAAACTGGAAGTCTTCTGATAATCCAGTTTCTGTAGGAAAACCAGACAGGAGGCTACTGCAACGATCTAGGCAAAAAGACGCTTCCCTCTAAGTTCGTTTATAGTGGACTCCCGGCCTGTTTATGGTAAGGTCAGAACCATCATCGCTTCCACCTTCCAAGGGCTAAAGGTGGGAATGGGATTTCTGGGTGCAATTTATGAGACAGCAATACAGACTATTCCAACAAATGAGAAGCTACATTCATGCCAAAACACACTGTGTCTGCCCAGAGATGGCTCTTATGGGAAACATTCCAGAATCTCTGCTTTAAAAAGGGTTGTTTTTACCCAAAGCACTGTCCTTCCTCTAGGGACTTGGCAGGTTTAGGATTTTGAGTGCTTGGAATTGAATTGCTATCAGCCTAAGAATCCTAACCAGAGCAACCAGATTGCAGGGTTTTGTGTGCTGGGATCATCCATTCTTCACTTTTACTTTTTTTTGAGTACTAGTCCTTCTACATGGTGGGAAATCCATAGGGTCATTCACCTAAATGATATTTTTTTAACATTTTAAAATATATTTAATGGAGTTAAATATATTTATATGTAGAGTTTTGCTACATAGCTCAGACTCCTAGTGATCCTCTTGTCTCAGACTCCCCAGTGCTGCAACTACAGGCGTGCACCACCATGCTGTTTCAGTGGCCAGCATGGCTCATCTTGGATTCTGGGGCCAGCATGGCATTGGTACAGGGAATCAAACCTGGGTCCTTGCACTTGCCATGCAGACACTTAGGCCACTGAGCTATCTCCCCAGCCCTTAAATGATATCTTGACCATGCCTGAGAGACATACTGTAATTCATTTGTGCACTACCATCTACTGAGGGGCTTGTTATGGGAGACACTTTGCTCTATACATTGAGGGTAGAGAAAGAACAAAAGAGTCCCGCCTCAAGGAAACATTATAGTGGGAGAGACAACCACATACACATAGCAGGAGGCAGTAGGCATCATTGAAGTGGAAGGCTAGTGTGCCATGTGCTAGAGGTGGCAAGAGGGTTCTCTGAAGAGGTGGCTTCAGGAAGCAGCTTCGGTGACCAGAGGCAGTGAGCTAGTCAAGGAGATGGTGACCCAGACCAAGAAATCAGCAAGTTAGAGACTGAAGTGTAGCTGCTTAAGGACCAGCAACAAAGGGGCTGGGCAGATGACGTAGTGGAATAAGTGCTTCCCTGGCTAGTGCAAGGGCATGAGTTCAATCCCTGGTTCCACAAAAAAAAAAAAAAAAAAAAAAAGTGAATAAGGACCAGCAACACCTGATAAGAATGACATAGATCGTGTGCTGAGCAGTCTGTGGATTTCCAGCTCACTGCAAATAAGAGCTACTTTGACACATTGCTCCCCAGTATTCCTGGGGTTCCAAAGGGGAGGGAACCTTGACCTCATGGGCCTCAAGCAACAGAAGTTTTTTTGTTTTTTTTTTTAGCCTGTCCCTAAAGCCTGACACAATTCACTCAACAATTTGCAATAATTGGAAAGTGACAGGCACAGCACAATTACTCGTGATCCTGGCTTGGCATAGAAACTGGAAAAATTCTTTGAACTTATTTTCCTGGGAGGTAATTGTTATAGTAGTGAGCAGTGTTGGTCAACGAGTCCTATCCCAGGCTTGAAATTCTCTAGACCAGAACTGGCTGTTCCTGCCTTCTGCATGACGGGGCGCTTCTCGTGGCCTGCTCCAGGCCTCCGACCTTGGCTCTACCTTATGCTGTCTGCTTTTTTATCTTCACCTAATCTTGAAAGTATAATCCCCATGGCTGTTAACACTTCCATCCACCTGTTGGCCCTGACCTTTGCACGCACATGCTTACCCACCTGTCAGTGAAGTGGCAGTCTACTAAGAGACCACTGCACACCTGCCACTGTCAGGCTAGCCTAGTCCTCTGTCCTTCTTGCCTTAGCTTCTGGCCCGCTCTGCCTGCTGCTGCTACCTCTTCTACAGTCTTTCTTCAAATAGTCCTGGGGAATCATCTCACACCCCTTTCTTGCTCATATTCCTAAAATGCCACCCCATTCCATTACGAGGAAAATCTAGCCTTCACATCTTTTCCTCCACATCACTTCCTTTTTCCTTTACTGATTGTGTCTGAATGACACCGCCTCTTTGTCTTGAATTTATCAGGTCCCTTTCTGCTTTCCCTCCCCTCTACCTAACTATTCTACCCCAGCCAGTTATGCACTTGGCAGATACCCTTTCCTTCACATTTTGCTTAACTACTACCTTAGTTCCTAGAAGGTCTACTTGCAATTTTGTAAATTTTTTTTTTTTTGGAAAAATAAGTTTTTATTAAATAAATAAAGGACCTTACATAGGCAAATATTTTAAACATCAATCTTTCGAAATATATAAATGCATACAAAATGCATCACCAGGAAAAAGCAGGGGTATTTTTTTGTTTTGTTTTGTTTTGTTTTCAGAATCCAGGATTGAATGCAGGACCTTGTGCTTGCTATGCTGCTATGCAAGCATTTATGTGGATAATGACATATTTCAATAAACAATAAACGTGCATTTACAAAATAAACGTTTACTGAGTACCTACTATGTGTTAGACAGTAATCTGCATTACTTCATCTTCAAAATTGCCATCTCCCCGGCAATTTTGCAAATCTTGCAACCTTGTAATAAACTGCAGTCTTCCTCCCAATCCACCTTACCTCCATAACTTGCTCTGTTTTCTTGAGTAGACCTATTGCTTTCCAATGCACGCAATTTACTCCTTGTTTTTTTGTGAAGTGACTCTTTCTCCTCCCTAGGCATGGGTTCCACAAGGCCAAAACATTCTGCTTGCTCTGCTCCTTCATGGAATCTCAGGAATGAAGATTACTGTCTAACACATAGTAGGTACTCAGTAAACATTTATTTTGTAAATGCACATTTATTGTTTATTGAAATATGTCATTATCCACATAAAACAATAAGCTACATTTAAATCAGTTTCTTAGGGCCAGCCAAATAGCTCAGTAGATTAAAGCACCTGCTCAGGCAGATGCAGCAGCCAGGGTTTGATCCCCAGCATGCTGTACCGGCCCTGCCACAGGACACAGTGAGATGGCTATTGAGAGTGGGTGTGGTGGCATGTGCCTGTAATTCCAGCTCTTGGGAGGTTGAACAGAGGTGGATCACTGACTCCAATCTATATAATGAGACCCTGTAGAGCTTTACTGAAATACAAATAAATAAATAAAATAAATCAGTTTCTTGTATTCTGAGCCTTCCATAAATGTCTCTGACAGAGTGAGTCTTTAAAGGACTGGTGAGAAAGCAGACTAAGCACCTGCTTAGGCAAGCGCAGGGACCAGAGTTCAGTCCCTGGTACCACATGCCACATTGCACCCCATGCATGGTGGCACATGCCTGTATCCCTAGCACTGGGGAGGCTGAAAACACGAGGATCACTATGAGTCCAAGCTGTGTATGAGGCCCTGTACCAAATACATTTTAAAAAATTGTAGAATGACTCTTCAACTGAAAGAGTACACCAATTGTGCCATATTTCATGATATCCTCTCTTCTGGTTTCTAGCTTATGGAAACTTTTGTAGGAAAGTCAGCACCGATTAAGTACATTTCATTTTTTCTCCTTATGGGAGAACATACACACAGAAAATCACATCCATCACAAATGCATTGCTTGTGGTAATTTTGCAAAGTGAAGTCACCCGTGTAACCAATATTCAGAGAAGAAAACACAACATTCCTAGCCCCAGATGCTCCTCTTGCTTCGCTTCTCGACATCTAATTTTCTTGATTAGTTTAACCACATTTTATTTAAAATTTATACCAGGATCCCCAGTTTCATGTATGCATGTATGAACTGATCTTATATAATTAGTCTGGTTTTTCATGCTTCATGAAGAAAATATAAAAATGGAACTTGCTTTTTTTTTTCTTTTCAAAAAGAAGGAACTTATCATAAAGGGATACTTCAAATATAGATTTTCTGGCAAAAAAATTAATTGAATATAGATAGTAGATAATATCTACTTTTCAGATTTATTTAGGAAGTAGTGTGAAATGTGCTATTTATCAGAAATAGAACCCACATGCTAAGATATCCCTTTATTGCTTTACCGGCTTATAATATTAATACTTTTGTATTTCTCAGGCTTTTTCTTATGCAAAGTAAGCAGAAGCCTGCTTATTTTAATCATTTTATTTAAACGGAAGGGTAGTGCACTGCACATATGTGAGCAAGCTGTTATCCTCCATCCACTCACCTCTCCTGGTCTATTTTTGCACATTTCTGTAGAAGCGGACTCAGAACTTCTTACTGTTTCCTGCCTTTCCCTCAAACTACACATCTGATGTCACAGGGAATTTCCTGTGACTGTTTTAATGAGAAGGAGAGGGGCTTTGGCTGGGTTCAGGATGCATCTGTGTAGGGTAGCCCCGCAAGTCTGAGGGCAATCTCCCAGTAGACAGAGCTTTGGGCAGTACAACCGGGGAGGCCACTTAGCCTAAGATAAGATGTAACCTGAGGCTTCATGCAATTCCAAGGTAGTAGATAACAGGTTGGTCAAACTATCCCAGACTTAAAAGATTAGTGTCAAGAATGGAGGTTATATGACTGACCTCTGAGAAAGACTGCAGTCTGAGACTATCTGAATAGTCCCGTAGTAAACGTTCCCCAGGACATCTACTTCACAGATGGCTGTGGAGGAAGTGGTCCAGGTTACCAGTTTCTTGGTTGTCAGTGGGGTTTCTTCCCTAGCTGCCATGGTCCACATATTTCTAATACCCTCAAAATTCATCTGTTGAAATCTAATCATCAATGGATGGCACCAGGAGGTAGGGCAGTTAGGAGTGGGAAGTGGCTTGGCCCTGCAAATAGGACCAGTGCCTTATGAAAGAGGTGCCAGAGAGTTCATCTTCCCTTCTATGTGGGGACACAGAAAGTGCCATCGGCAACCAGCCACTGGGCCCACAGATGATGCAAACTCTGCAGGCATCTTGATCTCAGCCCTTCCAGCCTCCAAAGCTGTGAGAAATAAGTGCCTGTTGTTTATAAGCCACCTCACTTGTAGAATTTTGTTACAGCAATAAGAATAGACTTAAGACTAGGTATGTCTGCTTGGACAGAGGTTCAGGGACAGAGGTCAGAGGAAGCAGGATAGAGCCCTATGGCAACAATGTGGACTTCCTCTCACTACCGCTGGCCTAGTGACTGCCACTGCTGAGGGTACAAATTTCCAGAATAGAAGCCAGTGCTGAGCTTTTATTTGTCACCATTTCCTAGGGGCACTAGCCATACAGGATTAGACAGCTTCACTGTGGAATGGGCTGTAATTTGTCTTCACAGGAATAATTGCACATTCTGGAGCTAAGCTTCCTTTCCCCATCTGTGCCTCTGCTGGTACGTCCATGTGTGATCATACTATTGATCAAAGGGCAGAGACATGGGCATCTGTATGGATCCGTGTGATTGATTTTAATTTTCAGGGAGACGTTAATATTATTGCTACAAAATGAGACCAGCCCTACACCTGGAGCCCATAACACTCATGGGACTCATGTGTATAATAGTAATGTGCACTGGGAAACAGCAGCTCCGGGACAAAGGCATGGACCTATAAGCCTGTGGGAGAGAAGGTTTGCTTTGGCTCAGTAAGAACACCCACCTTCACATTCAAGGAGCTGGGACAGTACCAGGCATCCTGGAGTGGTTGGTGAAAGAAGGGCATCAGGCTCAGATGAGACCTGCTCAGCTGTGGTGCCTTATTCTATTCTAATTGTTCCTTCGTCTTGCATCGTGGTAGTAACTGATGGTCCAGTTTGGGTTCCAGGAAAGAATACAGCTGGGCTCTTCTACTGGGATGACAGGCTAGCTGTGTTTTCCCTGGGTCAGGAACCCGAGCTTCTCCAGCTAATGGAGGGACCAGAATGGAAGCTGAGTGAGAGGCTTGCTGGTTATTCTTAGATCCGGGCTCTGCCCTTTCCTGTCATGTTCTGTGGCCTGCGAGGCTGACACTCCTCCATAGCTATAACATTTTTTTTTTTTATTACCCTCTACCTGAGGCCGGAGGGCAGGAGAGCAAGGGAAGGATTTTGCTGATTTCCTCTTTTCTTCTCCATGTTGCTGCAACTCCAGAAGAGGCTGCAGTGCGGTGGGCTCCACTACCCCGATCCCACCTTCGCTAGGCTGGGAGCAGCCTGACCTCCCCCTCCCGGCAGACCTCCAGCACTAATCCCCGAGTGTGTCCTCGCCCCTTGTTGGTCCCATTAACCCTGCCTACACCTCTGTGAATAATCCCCATGTGAAATTCATTTCAGCTAAGCTCTTTTTAGGGTGCCATCTGTTTGTTTCCTGCTAAGACTTCAGTGGACACATTGGGGAAAAGAGCTGAGAAAGGAGACCAACAGAGGTCAGCTATTGTGAAGTGGGGGGAGTCCTGAGGCTATAAAGGCGGGATCTGGTAGGCCCAAATGAGATGCATTTATACAGGCTAAAATTAGCCAGGAAAGAATGATTGCTGTTGTGAGCTAGGGAAAACAAACAAACAAACATGAAGCTGCGATGGGTTCCAAATTTGATGGGTTTTCCCAGAACATCGGACTTGCAGTGCTGCAACTAGGACAGTCCTGGAAAACTGGGAGAGGTGGTCACCTGAACCCTGGGTGTACTCTGCACCTCTGGGTTCAGCCCACGCCCAGCTACTGCTGCAGAAGGGACATCCAGGGAAAAGAATCTTGCTCAAGAAACATGTGCCTGCTGTATTCCCTGTCAGTCTGGCAGGCATTGCTTACCTCTGACGAGTTCTCTCCTATTCCCACTGATTGCAGTCCGAGAATCTCTCTTAACGCGATGGTTGAGGCAGCCAGCATCAAGCGGTCAGCTTTGGAACACCAGACAAAAAACTTTCACCTGTGGATTACAGCTTTGAGCCCAGACTCAAAAGCCAGGCTGCACCAAGTGGAGCCTCCCGAAGATCTTTTGCTCTTACTGCCTTGGGCCATGCTGAAGTCGAAGGGGGTGGGGTGACCTCTCAGGCTCCCAAGCAATGAGCCACGAACTGATCTTAGTCCTGCGGGTCTCTGTCTCCCCTGAAGCAGCTCCAGAGGTTGTTGGTGCGGGGTAAGCGCACAGCTCTGTGACATGAACGATCTTTCAGGCATTGCTAGAAGTGTTTTGCACTTTTTTATTATCTGTATTTTAAGGCCTAGGAAATGGGGAGTTAGATGATGTGACATTTCGTGGGCCCCACAGATCGTATATAGCGGACCTAGAACTCAGGTCGGCTCCTCCAGGCTCACTTGCACGTGGTGCCCAGCGCTTTGCTCCGCTGGGTGTCTTTGGTCCCAGATCGGAGCCCTGGCAGGTTAGGAGCATCCAGGCGTTGCATACGTGCTGGACATTGTTAAATAAAAACTAGGCCTGGTTTTCTTAGGCTCCTTTGACCCTGCTGACTACACCAGCAGCGTGGGAGTAAAATGTGGCAGAGAGCAGCTCGGTGCAGCTGGAGTTCAGTCCAGGCTCTCTCAATCTCTTTAAAGCCTAATTATGATGGTACTTAGCTCAAAGAGCAGCTCTGTGCCAGGAATTTAGCAATGGTAAACACTGAGTATTAGCTTTGCTTATTTTACTGTTCGAAATCCATCCAAGTGTCATGAATCTGAGTTCAAAGGGTAGGGCTCCCACTCCAGAGGCCACCCCTTTCTGCCTGGCCCTGTCCTCTCGCCAAGGGCTCCCTGGTCGGTTTTGACCAGCTTCCCTTTTCTCCTGCTTGGGAAGCAGGTGCAAGGCGAGCAGTCCTCGCCTGCCCTCTAGAGGACAGAAGAGCTCCTCGCCTTCCACCTGGATAGTTTCTGATGGTTCTCAATGTTTGTCCTCCTTCCGTGAGAGGCTGTTGCTGACGGGTCTTCAAATCTAATTTCCACTGCTTTCTTCCTCTGTTCTCGGGTGCACGCTAAGGATCTGTGGCGAGTGCTCCTTTTCCCTATTTTAGTTTAGCAACTGAGAGATCACCAGTATGGACGGAGGGCAGGCAAGTTGGGACCTTACTCTCCCAGACTCCTCCCAGCCAGGCTGCCAGGGCAGGCGATTTCCCTGCCCCAGAGGCCCAGCTCGTATTAATCTGGCCCCTGGGAGAGGATCCCGGGCACCTTGGTGTGGTCTTCCACGCCCTCCTCTGCATCGGAGGATAGGAATGCAGCTAGCACGATAAAAACATGGGTGTGCATATATCACTGTAGTACAATGCTCTTCACTCTTTTTGGAAGATACCTAGAAAGGGCACAGCTGAGTCTAGTATCAGTTTTTTGAGGAATCTTCATTCTGATCTTCATAGTGGTTGTACCAATTTACACTCCTACCAACAATCTGAAATGGTTAATTTATCCCCTGCACCATTTGTTATGCTTGGTTTAATGACAGTGGCCATTCTTTCTGGAGAGATACAAGATCTCTGTGTTCTTTTAATTGGTATTTCTCGAATGACGTGATGTTGGATATTTTTCCGTGTATTGATTTGTTGTTTGTACTTTTTTAAAAAAATTTTTATTTTACTGAAGTACAAATATCAATAAGACAGTTTTAAGATACCTTGACAAGATGGATTTGATAAATTAATACATTACAAACTGTTTTCATAATGTTTTGGTATTGTAAAAGGTGCATACATGATATTATACTTACAGACATTATTATAGAAGATGTCTCATCAGTAAATTAAGAGAGTGTAGCTGTTTACATATCTTACTTTTTATACCTGAATTACATCAAAGATTCAATAATACTTTCTACCTTGTTATTTTCCTAGTGGTAGTCCATAGTACTAGAAGCCAACATAATATCCTGTCCAACCACCATTAGTGCAAATCTTGCCTCTCATAGGATTATGTAGAAGCACAGCGTTATCAATCCCAACTGTACTGTCTATACACACACATCGTGATTCCTTTCTATACCACTTCCTTTGTCTACACCTGTCAAAGATGGACACTCCAGTGTCATTCAACCAATATAGGTGCTTGAACTCAACAACACAATCCAACACAGTCCGGCATTCCACAATAGTGAGTTATCTGAAGAAGCTGTCGACCATAGCCATTTTACAGCTCAACTTATTATAGCCCCACGGTGTATACCTTACTTTTCTGCTGGATAGTTAAGACCTAGATAGAGCAAGACCTATATACAAACACATGTACTTTGTTTTTTATGAGGTCAGTGAAGTCCCCTCCTGGTTTATCTTGTAGTCCTGTACCTTATTCTGTAGATCCCTTTTCTGTGTCATCCATGTGGATGAGTCATGGCCAATGCTTGACCAGTTTGCTCTCCATGAGCAAACTGGTGTACTTAGTGTCTTATATCAAGCCCTCTGCTAGGGTGTAAATATTGCAAGTCAAGGGCTGAGAGAAGTGAACACAACTAGAGATTCATGGACCAACTCCAACTAGTGTATGGGGTGGGGATCACTTAGAATCTAGCTGGAGATTCCACGTGGAGGGGCCTCGCAGGAGTGACAGCCCCAAGGGCTCCTTCATTTTCCGTGCCCTCCCCAGGTTCAGGTAATATATGAGTAGGTTACATTTTAATATCCCTGGACAGCATTTTAGAAATTCCTGATCCAATAAATAGAAGCCTAGGAGCTTAGATTGGTTCTCTCTCTCTCTCTCTCTCTCTCTCTCTCTCTCTCTCTCTCTCTCTCTCTCTCTCTCTGGAGTATCTAATTTGCTCTGTTGGCAGAAGGATAACCTCTCTCTTGCAGGGGTGAAGGGCTGGGCTGGGGTAGAAGCTTCAGTGCAGCGTCTACCAGCAACCTGATCTGGTTGCATGCTAAGTCAGATCCTTTATTGTTGCAACAGTGATGTCAAAGCTGGTATTCGATCCTAATTTACCTACAACCTGGGTGCCCAAGTAGTTATTTATTCAGGGGAGAAAGAGGTGTCTCATTTTGAAGCTCACATAAGCACCATCCCAGTCCACAGATCTTCTCCCTCTCCCACATCGCTCACATAGTTTGAAAATCCAGATCAGTTCACAACTTTCAAAAATTGATATTCTTGGCCAGGCCAAATAGCTCAGTGGATTAAAATGCCTGCAAGCTAGGGCCAGTTCAATCCCCAGGCCTGCCATGCCAGCCCTGCCCGCAGGACGTGCTGAGACAGCAACTGAGGCTGGGCATGGTGGCGCACACCTGTAATCCCAGCTCTTGGGAGGCTGT
>PVKA01011405.1:35796-61194 GCA_004027165.1 Ctenomys sociabilis
AAAAAAAAAAAAAAAAAAAAAAAAAAAAAAAAAAAAAAAAAAAAAAAAAAAAAAAAAAAAAAAAAAAAAAAAAAAAAAAAAAAAAAAAAAAAAAAAAAAAAAAAAAAAAAAAAAAAAAAAAAAAAACAGAAAAAATTGATATTCTTAACCAAAGGTCCATATTTAGAGTTATCATAATAATTTCAATAATGACCTAACACTGGGGCTATATTTTCACAATAACAATTCCTGTAATTGAACAGCCTCTACCTCCTTCAGATAATCTACTTTCTAGTTCAAACCCATCAGAGTTGTTGGATTTAGCAAATACTATTGCAAGATGGTGATTTTATTACTGTTAGTAGTGGCAATATAATGTGTCCAGTACAATTCATGCAGTTGAGCTACAATAATAACCTATACTTGAAGGGTCCTCAACCCCTGGGCCATGGTCTGTTAGGAACAAAGCCACTTAGCAGGAAGTGATTGGCAGGCTAGGAAGCAAAGCTTCTCTGTACTTACCCCTGTTCCCACCACTCACATTACTGCCTGAGTTCTGCCTCCTGTCAGGTCAGTGGCAGTGTTAAGATTCTCATAGGCATGTGAATACTACTGTGAACTGCACACAACAGGGATCTAGGCTGCATGCTTCTTATGTGAACCTAATGGGTAATGACCTGAGGTGGAGCTGAGGCATTGATGCTAGCACTGAGAAGCAGCAGCAAATACAGATTAACATTAGCAGAAAGGTTTGACTGCACCAAGACCACAATAAATCAGTTGGTTTCAGGTGCATATCAAAACTCTGTCAGTCTCATCCCTGGAGCTTTCCAAGTCTTTGCCTGTCATGGTTACTCCACTTGGCCCTGGGGACACTGAAGTTCTTTATTCTTTAATTTATTTACATAATCTTCCTGGGACAGAAACACACAAGAAAAAAAAAAAAAAAAACTCTGTCAGTGAGTGGCAAACAACACTGAGCTGCATCTGGTGTCGGACTTTATACTGGCAAGTGAGTTAATACTTTAGTTTCATCTTTGGTGGGCTTTAAGTCAAAATCCAACACTTATTGTAGCACAATTATTCATTATATTTTACAATTTAATAATAGAAATAAAATGAACAATTTGTTAATGTGCTCAAGTCATCCCCAGACCAACCTTCTCATCTGTGTCCATGGAACAAGCAGTCTTCTAGAAAATCCATTCCTGGTGCCAAAATTGTTGGAGACCATTGCTGTGTCTAGGAACTCTTCCCCACTCTGTTTTGCTATTCACTTGGGGTATAACAAAAGAAGTCTATGCTAATATTCATATTTATCTATTTCTTATACGTCAGACACCTAATTTGCTGCCTGGCCCACTTGTAGAATGAACATATCAATAGATCCCAAAAACAAATTATACTCCATGGAGAATAGCTCTAGTTTCACAAGATGAATGAACAGCAACGATCTCTTCCTCAGCACCATTTGAGAGGCATGCCATTTTGGTTATTTGAGGGACCATCCTGAACAGGAATTCTGCATCCTTGACTTGAAGGCTTAGATCTACCACTGACTGGCTGAACAGTTTGGAGAGTCAGCAAGCCTTCATGCTCTTCTGGCTTCTCATCTCTCAAAAGGGGGGATTGAAATGGTGGCTCCCCAAGCTTCTACCAAAACTAATGCTCTTGATTTTCATGTTCTGAATATTCATCATTGGAAAAGATTAGCAAATATGACAGCAGTATGAGTAGCAAGAGAAGAAAAGTCAATTAATGACAATGTAAGTGGGAATAATAAAGCAGGTAATATATTAGTAGATTTCATTTCATACCCCTAGGCAGTATTTCAAAAATTCCTGATCTAATAAACAAACAGGAGTCTAGAGCTTAGAAGAGTACACAGTATGCTGCTTTCTAAGGAGTTTATTTTTTTGGCAGAACCAGGGATTGAACTCGGGCCCTTGCACTTGCCAGGCAAGTGCTTACTCTACTGAGCTATCTCCCCAGCCCCTCTAAGGAGTTTAAATGCCACAAGCACAGAAGCAGATACTTGTAGTTCTGGCATTTGGGAAGCTGAGGTAGGAAGATCACTTATGTTCAGGAGTCTGGGACCAGCATGGATAATGTCACTGTGAAACCCAATCTCAAAACAAAAGATGCCACCAACTGACAGGTATCATGATTTGACAATAGCTTCTTAGGAGAAAAATACATAATCACATCTCTTAGCTATTCAAGAAATTGAAAAAGCTATTTTTTAAGTTGTTTGAGAGATCTGTTAAAACCTTTTGATTGTACTAAACACAATTGTGATGCACAATTTGCATTCCTATTTGTTTAGATACCAGAATAAGAGTAACTAGTGGACAGAAATAACATCAATTCAAAAATATCTTGGAGTTGGGAATACAGCTCAGTGGCAGAGCATTTGCCCAGCGTTGGGTTCAATCCCCTAATTCTTTATAAAAAAAAAAAAAAAAAAGCCTTTTTGTTATCTGGCTTAACTATGTTTTGTTTCCTAGTTTTTTTTTCTTTTCTTTTTATTAACTTTTTTAAAAGCTATTTACAATAAGAACTTGATTACATATGGTAAATGTAAGGAACTGCCAGTTAATTAATACTTTCTGGACATTAGAACTGCCAGGCCTTGTGCTAAGGGCCCCTGCTTGAGGCAGAGTTTCTCATCTTCAGCTGCGTTGGAACTTGGAGCTGTAGTGTATGTGGCAGCAACCAGGTGCTAGGAGTGCCCATACTTCCTGCTGTGACACACTGCCTAATATCCCTTTGGTGTGGGAATACAGAATTCTTACTCACCGAGTAAGAACCACTGGTTTTAAGTATCCAATTAAACTGTGTAGCTCACAATAGCCCAGGAGGTAAAGTCTACATTCGCTGGCATCTTAGTACCATTCTATGGGCTATGCAGACTGAGCGGAGAGACACCATGTCCAAACGCTGTTTTTTTCTACTTGGTCTCAACAATAGCAAGGCAAATGTCTCACTAACTCAATCATCAGTTTCTTCTGTTCTTTCCTGTGGCCCCTCTCTTTGCTGGATTCTGAATTCGTTGGGCTGGGGAGGCTAGGATACCATAGGTGTTCCTCTTCTCTTTTGGGATAAACATCCAACTCTTGTGACACTCTGCCTCTGAGGAAGGAGACAATGCATTACTTCTGTGATACCGAATTTGTTATGCAAATGAATGGAGATTTCTAAGCTACTCTTCAAGGCTTCTCTCTCCCCAGTTCCTCATCTATCTTGACTCAGAAATGCACTAATATGTGAATAAACATATTTGCACTTGCCAGGGAAGCACTTATCCCACTGAACCATCTTCCCAGCCCCAAATAAACATAGGTGAGTCCACTCTGAATTGCTCTTGGCTGGATTTTAATGTTTTAAGCACAATTTTTTTTAAAAAAATGCCTATTTGGTTTTTTATCTGACTCTATCCTGGGAAAGAGTGAACCTCTAAGTCCATAATTAGTATAGCTCTGGGGATGAGGATAAAGCATTGTAGCAGAATGACATAACCCATAGGACCTTATTTACAAACAAACAAGCAAACCAGACGAACACAATTAACAAAGATTCAAGCCCGTTTGCTGCCTCCAATTTCACTCCCTCACAATGAAACAAAGATTGTGACTTACCTCCTGCCTTATCCAAGGATGAGTCCCCAACCCCACCTGAGAAAGTTTGGGTATAAAAATAGTGGGAAACAGACATACTCATTTCTTAATTTTCCTATGATAAAGGCATTGGTATTGTCAGATTAATAAAAGGCAGTTTTTACTGAATGTTATGTTTTGTGTTTAGATGTCAACTCAATGAAAGCCTCCTATAGGCACTGGGGCAGGCTCCTAGTCTATGATTAACTCATAATGCAATGCTGGGATTATGGGTGTGGGAGCTACACCTGCCCTGGGGTGGGCACTTAGCACACAATATAAGGAACAAAGGCCTTGCTATTTGCTGACTTCCCACCATCATGAATGGCTGCCCTCTGCTATGTGCTGCCTTGGAGCCAGCCAAGTATGGACTGAAACCTCCACTAACAATGAGCTAAATAAACCTTTCCTTCCTTCATTTTCGACATCAGGTATTTTGTCCCAGCAATGAGGAAAAACTAACCGTGACACTAAGCCTCCAAGGGCACCAAGTACCTCCTCCAGGCAGCAAAGTGATCCTGATGGTGACTTCCTAGAGAATGGAGGAGAAAGACACAGAAGGTGAAAGACTGCTGACCTCTGATAGAGGTCTAAAGTGAGCAAGAAACACATCTTCTTGCTTAAAGCTGCTGAAATTGTGGGCTTGCCTGTCACCCCAGCATACTTAGACTTATGTAAAGAGCTAGAAAAATCATTTAAATTTGTGAAGCGGGCTATGTACAACAGTAACAGAGGGACATGGTTAAATCAAATTGAAAACTTGGCTCATCTGTAGATGTCTAAATGCTTTTTAATAAACACTTAAGTGACTAAAAAACTCATGTCAGTAGGCTAGCCTCAGATAATGAGTGACCATGGTTACAGAATAAAAGTTTGAAGAGGTTTTTTATATAAAGATATAAATACAATAAAAGTCCTGCTATAAGATCATTACAGCAAGCTTTACAAATGCAAAGGAATATGGAAGGTCCACATTGGAAATATATTGCTAAGGTATGTTAGAAAGGAAGAAAGTATTTATTTATTCATTGTCTTTTTGAGACAGTTCAGGCTGGCCTTGAGCTCACTGTGTAGCCCAGGCTGGTATTGAGCTTGCAAGGATCCTCCTGCCTCAGCCTCCCCATTGCTAGGATTACAGGTGAGAGGTGACCTCCAGACACCAGAATGTGGCAACATGAGGAAGATGAGGAAGTGGGTCTCATGCATCCAGAAAGGATTTGAGGGACTTTCTTATCTAGAAGAAGTAATCTTTAAATGAGTCTAGTTTCCTTTTACTAAAATCACAACTCTACGGGAAAGCATTGCTCAAACTGAATTAAGACAATAAGCAAACCAACAAAGACAAAACCCTTCCTAGTCTTTTTAAACACTAAGATTTCTGTCTCTTTTATTGTTTCATTAAGTTACAAGCCTGTTTAGGGTATCTACATCATAATGTTCCAGCACCTAGTGGATATCTTAGTCCTCTTTTGATTACTGTTAACTGCTACCATCCACTGAGTAATTTATAAAGAATAAAAATATTCCTTAGGCTTATCATGCTGAAAGCTAAGAAGTTTGAATGTTGTGATTCCCTTGAGTGGGAACACCCAGCTGAATGGAGTGGCCTGGCTTAGGTGTTAGAGAACCACATAATGAACACTGTTGTCAGAGTGGCACAGAAGAACAAGAGGGGAGGATTTTATGCCGACTTCCCTTGTAAGAGCCTCCTTACTGCTGGTTTGCATTTGGGCTGCTCTTCTTCAGAGAAGCTGCAGCTGTTCTCTTTGGAGCTTCAATCTTGGCCTTCACCAGAGAGGCTGTGGCTGTTCTTTGGAGCTTCAATATTGACCTTCATCAGAGCAGTTCCATTCTTCTCCATTTTCTTAAGCATTGTCTCCTGGCCTTTGGCAGACACCCCAGCTTCCAGCCCCTATCTTCGGCCTGTCCACACAGATTCTCTGGCCTCCAGCACCAGGCCTGGGGCTCCCTTGCACAGAGCCTTCAGCCTTCTACCATGGATTCCTCAGACTCCTGCAGGACAGTGTCATGGGATCCATGCCCTCAGCTGGATTCTTCAGATCTCCAGCAAGCAGATCTCTTGTGCTCTTCTTCTACATGTGACTCTGTAGTAGACTCAGATGTTGTAAGCTTCTCTTATAAATTTCTGGCTCCTGCATTACATCTGTTCCCTTATAACACTGACTAATTCAAGTGTGTACATGTGGGGAGGGTCCTCTTGGTGATGACTCTACAGCTTCCTAGATGGCATGAGCTGCCACATGGTAAGACAGAACTTCCCAGTTCAGGGCTCTCTTATACTGTTCCAAGCCCCACTAACTTAGGGCTCCAGCCTTATGGACTCTTCCCACTATCACTGTCTTCTGCATATCTCAGCTCCAATACCACAAATGAAAGGTGCACCCAAGAAATACCTCCCAGAAGGGCTTGAATGTTAATGAAAGCTTCATGCAAACACTAGTAATGGACTAGAGAGTATGTTTTCCCCCTCAGGGAGTTTATGCCCTAATTAATAATGGCCACATAAGTAATTCTAGCATACTACCTTGAATAGTATTCCGTATTTCCATGAGGATTACTGACAGTAACAGTACTGTGGTTTAGATGGCCCCCAAAGGCCTCATGTACTGATAAGCAGGACTTCTGGAAGGTGACTGAGCTGTGGGATGACTGTAGGTGACCTGCTGTTGGGGGAAGGTGGTAGGAAGGGCAGACAACTGGGAGGGTTTGTCTCGCTTCCTGTGCTGTTCTCCTCACTCTACTTCCTGGTCATCATGATGTGAACAGCTTATGCCAGCCAGGCCCTTCCACTGTGCCATGTCATGTTTGAGCCTGTACCATGTCAACCAAAACTTCTGACACAGAGGCAAAAACAGACTTCTCTCTACTTTAAGTGGCAGGGATCAGGCATTTTAACCCAGTGAGTGAGGCAAGTGTCTAAAACAGTCTACTTTCTGATACTGTAACAAATTCTTGACATAATGCACTTTCAAACTTTGGCTGACAACAGGTTTGTTTTGGTGCATGATCAACCAGCCCTGTTGCTCCTGGGCTGCAAAAGGCAGCACATGATTGCAGGGTACAGGATGCAGCAGTCAGCTCACCTTGGGCCTAGAATGAAAGAGAAGAGGGTCCCACAGCCCTGTGGGGGCACCCTGCCCCAGCTACTGAGTGTGTTCCACTAGGCCCAAGCTCTTTAAGCTTCCTGCTACCTCCATTAGTGCTGGTGACCTATGGACCACGCCATTAACACCTGGGCCTGCAGGAGACAATTTCAGATCCACACTCCAGCCAAGAGTTTGTGTTCTGTTGTATCTCTTTTAGAGAAAATCCTGCTGGGTGTGGTGGCACCTGTAATCCCTGCACTGGGCAAGCTGAAACGAGTTTGAGGCCAGCCTAGAGCTATAAAGCAAGTTCAAGACTAGCCTGAACTAGAAATTTGTCTCAAAAGACCAAAAAAAAAAAAAAAAAAAAAAAAAAAACTTGTTATAATTAATGGTATTCTAATACATCAAGCTCTCAAATTATCACCACCATTGAATCCCAGAACATTTCTGTCACCCAGAATGAAGCCCCTTACCCATTTGTAGTTGCTCCCCACCCTTCCCTTGCTCCAGTTCCTGACAACCAAGGCTCCACTTCGCCTCCACAAATTTCTATTCCAAACATGTCACTGGGTAGAAACACACATCATGTCCACCTTCTTTACTGTAATGTTTCCAAATTTTATCTACATTCTAGCATAAATCAAGATTTCCAATCTTTGTGTTTTCAGATCATTTTCTGCTGTGTGGATGTGCTGTAGCCAGGGCTTAGAACAGAAAATACTTCATACAGGACACATAACTTATAGGATTATTTTATAATATTCACCCAACCAGTCAAATGCAAAAGACCCCTGGAGATCTGTCCACACACTTCAGAACCAAAGAATCAGCTGAAGATGTACAGCCCATGCCAATGTCCTCCACAAGTCTAGGTGGAAGCCTGGAGCCCACGTCTTATGTAAATCTGTATCAAGGACCTGCACTGGGAAGGCCCAAGGCTCAGGAGTGGAAGCTAGAAAGTCTGTGCCAGTAGGATGAAAGGTCTGTGCTAGCAGGCTGAGGGATCTTCCCTAGAGCCAGGAAGCACTGCTCAGTATAAGGACCAGACTTCCCCTAAAAGTGCCTCAGCCATGACAGTGAGGTCCCAAACTCCTCCGATGCTAACAGCCAAGTTTGTATCAGGAAAGCCACACTGACAAGCTCCTCCAGAACTTGGAACAGTGTACCATGTTACCCTCTAAAGCCAGGAAGTCATGTTCAAAATAAGGAGCAGAGCTCCTCTGAAGAGAACATTTTCAGCCATTTTCAGTAACAAAAAGGACCTGAGCTTTAAGAGCTGAGTTCATAACAGGAAAGCCAGTGCAACAGGCTTCTCCAGGAGAATCCATAGTGCACCACTTTCCCTTCCAGTTCTCCTTTCAGGTTGCCATGATCCTCAGGCAGGTTCTCCACAGCCAGCAGTGATCCTCAGGCAGGCCCTCCACATCCCAGGATGCAATGGTTGATAGCCTGTGTCAGCTGGGCAGGTTTAATGAAGGGCTCAACAGAGAGGTGGAGGGGGTCCTCACTTTGTAAGCATCCTCAGCCTGTGCAGGAGGGCACTGAGATGGTATGAGGGCTGCACCTGTCCTGGGGGAGGTAGCCTGCTTGCAATGCAAGGGAGGCTTTGCTCTCCCCCCTTTTGTTGTCTTCCACCACCATGAACTGCTGCCCTCTGCCAAGCCATCCTGCCTTGGAGCCAGCTGATTATAGCCTGAAATCTCCACAAACTGAGCTAAATAAACATTTCCTTTCTTAATTTTCCTTTCTGGTATTTTGTCTCAGCAATAAGAGAAAAGTAAATAAGATGCAGTAAATAAACATATGAGTCAGATGGAAAGGGAAGGAGGCCTGATCGCTTAATGAGGAAGAAAATAGTATAAGTGGAAACTTACTGTAATTGTCAAAGCACATGGAATTGGCCAGGTAAACGGAATTGTTATCATGATTGTACTTATGCCGAGACAGCAAAAGTTATAGCTTTTTTAACAATTTAAAAAAAAAAAAAAAACATTGTGATTATCTTTAAGTTCATTACTCAAGAATACAAGATACAGGCATTTAATTGTCCAAAGAATATTAGTACAAACATTTTT
The DNA here is from genome assembly GCA_004027165.1 of Ctenomys sociabilis. Lineage (NCBI taxonomy): Eukaryota > Metazoa > Chordata > Mammalia > Rodentia > Ctenomyidae > Ctenomys > Ctenomys sociabilis. Next base: position 44,614 of record PVKA01011405.1, read on the forward strand.
AATGAATTAAGAGAAATTAGTAGCATAACTATGTTGTATGTTGTATATATATTTTTTTTTTCTTTTTTTGCTTTTGCCTTCCTTCTCTTCCTTTCTACATCCCAGTTTCTCTTTACAGCTTGGTTTTCTTAATACTAAAAAGTTGAACTACAGCATAGACCTCAAAAATGGAGCTGGCTGTCTCTCAGGATAGCTGTAATCGTCATTTGTCAATAGGCACTGCTGGCTCTATGCCAACCACAGCACCACATTTCCTCCATCCCTTCCTTTAGTTACTTTCCCATCTGCCCAAACACCCAGCTCTCAGTATACTCCTACTCCAGGATCCTTCATTACCATAGAATCCTCTAAGGCACAAGTAACAGCTTCATTCACGGACTTTTTTCCCTCTCCATACTTCACCGTACTTTTCCATGACTGTGCTTATCGTGCAATAAACACAACACTTAACTCACTTTTCTGAGTACAGAAACCTTCAACAGTGATGGTGATACAATCAGAAACTTACCCCCATCTACTGAACTAAAAGGCATGGGGGAGTGCTTTGCACCTCTCCTCTTCTCATTTTGTTTCCTTCCTTCCTTCCCTCCCTCCCTTCCTTCCTTCCTCCCTTCCTTCCTTTCCTCCTTCCAATGAACTGTTCCCTGCAACCCTCCAGTGAGATCTCATGGCTGGGGTTACTCAGCATTGCTATGGCACTGGAGCTGATATACGAAGGACTTACTAAGTAGCCACTCACTATTCATAGCACCTGTTTCCCAACATTCATAACCTGCTCTCTCTCATCTTCCTGATTTGACTCTCTTTAAAAGATTATTTTTCAATAATTGGGGGAAAAGCAAAACTTTAAAGGCTTAGAAAAAAAATCAAAACTTAAGTTTTCTTTGCTTTGGGGATAGTTTCTCCATCTTTTTCTTCTTTGCCTCTTAACATGCTGTGTCCAGTATTAGACAACTCATGGCATGCGATCTGAGGTCTTAATGACTACTCTTCAGTTTCCAACTATACCATACATTTTTATTGTGCAGAACACACATGGAAATAAAACTTACCATTTTAATAAATTTTTGTATGTAGGACAGGGTACACAGGGTCTACAGATCTCATTGCTAGATTGGGCTCCTAGTGATACTCCTGATCACAGCATCCCAGGTGTGGGATTAGGCATGTGCCACCACACCCAGTCTCAATTGCCCTCTCAGCCCTGGGGAGAGGGCTGGCACAGGCCAGGGGATCAAACTCCCTGACCCTGTGGCTGCCTAAGCAGGCCCTTTAATCCACTATGATTGACTGGCATTAAGAACACTCAAAATGTATGTCACTAAAACATTATCTCAAATACAAATTCTGCCCATTACATAGCAATTCCTTTACCCCAAACCCCAGTAACCTCAATTATTTTGTCTCTACAAACTCACTTATTCTAGGAACCTTAAATAAATGGAATCATGCAACATGTGTCCCTTACTGTGTGGCTTACACTTCACACACTTTCAGGTTCTACCTGTGTGATAGCATATAACAGAATTTCATTCTTTTTATGACATTTCCTTTCATGTATAAAACATTTCCTTTCCCCATTCAGTTGTTGGGCATTTGATTGCTTTCTGCTCCTCGCTACTATCTATAACACTGCTATACACATCAGTATACAAGAAAGCACTGGAGTCCCTGCTTTCAGCACCTGTGGCTGTAACTAGAAGCAGATGTGCTGGGTCTTAAGTAATTCTGTATTTAAAATTTTTGAAGAACTGTCAAATAGTTTTCTACAGTGCTATACCACTTTACATTCCCACTAGAATTCAGCATTATTTTTCTTTTAAAGCAAGCCAGATCTAAAAAAAAAAAAAACTAGACCAGGAGTAAGTAGCAAAGTTCTTTACTTCTTTACTTAGGGAAGGGTCTACAGGGTGTTCAGGGTCTCACTACTAGATTGGACTCATAGTGATCTGCCAGTTTACAGCCTCCCAAGAGCTGAGATTACAGGCGCACCATGCCCAGTCTCAATTGCCATCTCAGTGTGGCCCCAGGAGCTTTGATCAGCTGAGCTATTTGGCTAGCCCAATATCAAAGTTTAAGAGTCCTGGCATAGTCTGGGGACAGGCTGTGAGTACCAATACTTCTTGGGCATGCTGAGTGGTGCCCTATCACTGTGCTACATTCCCTAGCTCTGGTTATCAATGGTCTTAACATATTAGCTCTAATCATAGATTAGGGCAATAATTTTTTCTCTTTTGTCTTTTTGAGACAGGGTCTTGCTATGCAGTTCAGGCTGGCCTTGAGCTCACTTTGTAGCCCAGGTTGGTCTCAAACTCACAGCAATCCTCCTGCCTCAGTCTCCCAAGTGAGTAATTATTAACATACATACAGAGCTGAGGCTCCAGAGCAACCACTTAAGGATCTTCTTACATCTGCAGCACCCTAAATCCCACCCGATGCATGCTGAATCAGCTGAGAATGAAGCCCTTAAGTCAGCACTGCAAGACCTGACAGGGGACCAATCTACATCTCTGAGAGGGGTGGGGGGGCAGAGAAAACACTTTAGCCATCTTTATATTCCTCCAGGCCAGACATGCAGTAGATATTAAGCAAACGTGTTTTAATTACACACTGCACTGCAATCTAAGGCCACTTTCTACCTGTTTAATTGCTCTGTATAGCAGTCATTAAAACTGAACTCAGTTGCTCTACAATTAGTCAAGAAACCTGTAATTACAGTATGTAATACCTCTTATTTGCCTACAACGTGTATCCCAATAGTTGTGGTCTACCACGCCATTTAGTTACCAAGGTTGTGTTTTGTTTTGTTTTTTTTTTTGAGACAGGGTCTTGCTATGTTGCTCAGCTAGCTTTGAACTCACTATGGAACTTAAACTGGCCCTAAATTTATGGCGATCTTCCCGCCTGACAAGGTGTGTTTCACCACATCCCGCTCTCAAAACTCTTCACTTTTTTTAACCCTTCCTCAAAGTATGAAAGAACATAATCTTCACACTCTGACGTATGGTTAAAAAAAAGGATACGGACTTGGAGAGTTCTCAGCACAGCTGCTCAGATTAGTATCTAAGAATGAGGTTTATAATTTGCAAACACCGACAGCAGTTTTAAGTGAATCAATGTCAGAGATGCCAAGGCACAAAGGATACCACGAATAGGAAGCCTGAGGCAGAAATGGCTACAGTTACAGTATGGCCTAGAAACTTGCCAACAGACTTCACAGCAGTTCTGTTTACCATTCTAAAGCAGATGTAGACAACAGAGGAGCAGCAGCAGAAAAACACGAAGTGTGCGCACGTCTGGGTATCACATTCATCGCAGCATGCGGCCAGCATCTGTGTCCGCAACCGGCCGGGGATAGCATGTGGAAAACAAAGGTTAACATTAAAGCGCACATAACAAGCCCTAACAGGGATGGCGAATCTCTTCTGAGCTTTCGATGGCACACACAGCGGTGGCGACACGCGTGCTGAGGTTCGCCACCGGCTAGGGGGGCCAGTGCAAAACACGCGGACGCGGTCTCTTTAGCGTGCAGTAGAACTCCGACTGCATCGATCGCAGGCTCACGGAGAACTTCCTTCTAGGATTCTCCAGACTGAGCTGCTTGACACGGAAGGGATCGTGAGAGTTAATAACCCCCGGCTTCGGCGGGTGGCCGCTCCCCACTCGGAGTTCCAGCCAGCTCCCTCCAAGGCGCGCGCGCGCGCAGTGTCTCGGCGCTCGGCTGGCCAGGCCTACAGCGCGGGATATGAGCTGCCCGCCGTTGTTGTAGTGACCGGCAGGTGCTGCGGCTCCCGGCAGACGGTTCCGGGCGCCGCGCGGTCCCCTCCTCCCCTGCCCCGTCCCCTTCCCCGGCGCCCCGCTCCTGCATGGCCTCCGTCCGGGTAAGGACGGGCTGGCAGTGCCCAGCCTTGCGGCTCCCGCGGGGTCTGGTCGGGACGTGCGGGCGGCTGGGGGACCTGGCGGCGGCCCTCGCCGCGCGGCCCGGGGCGTCCACCTCACCCCCACTCCGGAGCCGGGCCCGGAATTCCCCGCGGCTTCGCAGAGCGCCCGTCAGAGTCGCTGGGCGGGGAGGTTTCCAGGGCCGGGGGTGGGGTGGGGGACCGGGCCGGGCAGCCGCGACCTGACCGCTGTCCCCGCAGGAGGACCCCGCCCTGGAGCGCTGCTTTAAAGGCCACAAGGCCGCGGTCACCTCGGTGGACTTCAACCCGCACGGCCGACAGCTCGGTGAGTTTTGTTCTCGTCCGCGACCCGACGAGCATGGTGGGGCCCGCGGGCGCCAGCCCGAACGGCGAGTCCTCCGCCCGGCGGGGCGCCCCCTGGCGGCCGGGCGGCCCTGGCGCGGCGTCCCCTCGGAGCGGCCGCCAGGGGGTGCAGGGAGGCGCAACACGGCGCGGGGCGGGGCGGGCGGAGTTGCTGAAAAGTTCGGCGGCGGCAGGAAGTGGGCAAAGCGGAGCTGCGCGGCCCGGGGCGCCATGAGGGTCCGGGCGGCCGTGCGGCTGACCTGGGCCGGCAGAACCTGCGCGCTGCTAGCGCTGCTCACCGCCGCCTACTTCCTGGTGGAGCTCTCGGTGTCCACCTTCCACAGCAGCCCCGGGGGCAGCCGCGCGCTGGAGCCGGGGGCCGGTCGCTTCGCGAACTTGCAGCGGAAGGAGGAGGACCTGTCCCGGCCCCTGTACGAGAAGCCCCCCGCCGACCCCCGTGCACTGGGCGAGTGGGGCCGAGCAAGCAAGATGCAGCTCAGCAAGGAGGAGCAGAAGCAAGAGGAGGAGCTTGTTGAGAGGTATGCCATCAACATTTACCTCAGTGACAGGATTTCCCTGCACCGCCACATAGAGGACAAAAGAATGTATGAGTGCAAATCCCAGAAGTACAACTACCGCAGGCTGCCCACCACCTCGGTCATCATCGCCTTCTATAACGAAGCCTGGTCCACCTTGCTCCGTACCATTCACAGCGTGTTGGAAACCTCTCCCGCGGTGCTTTTGAAGGAGATCATACTGGTGGATGACTTGAGCGACAGAGCATATTTGAAGAGTCAACTGGAAACTTACGTCAGCAATCTAGAACGAGTCCGTCTGATCAGAACCAATAAGCGAGAGGGCCTGGTCCGCGCCCGCCTCATCGGAGCCACTTTTGCCACTGGTGATGTCCTCACTTTCCTGGATTGCCACTGTGAGTGTAACTCAGGTTGGCTAGAACCACTCCTGGAAAGGATTGGCAGGGATGAAACAGCAATCGTTTGTCCTGTCATAGACACCATTGATTGGAATACTTTTGAGTTCTACATGCAGACAGGGGAGCCCATGATTGGTGGGTTTGACTGGCGATTAACGTTCCAGTGGCATGCTGTCCCCAAGCATGAAAGAGACAGGCGGACATCAAGGATTGATCCCATCAGGTCGCCCACCATGGCTGGAGGGCTGTTTGCTGTCAGCAAGAAGTACTTCGAGTACCTGGGGACGTATGACACAGGCATGGAAGTGTGGGGAGGTGAGAACCTGGAGCTGTCCTTCAGGGTGTGGCAGTGTGGTGGTAAGTTGGAGATCCACCCATGTTCTCATGTGGGCCACGTGTTCCCCAAGCGAGCACCCTATGCTCGCCCCAATTTCCTGCAGAACACTGCTCGGGCAGCGGAGGTATGGATGGATGAATACAAAGAGCATTTCTACAACCGAAACCCTCCAGCGCGTAAGGAAGTTTATGGTGATATTTCTGAAAGAAAATTACTACGAGAACGGCTGAGATGCAAGAGTTTTGACTGGTATTTGAAAAATGTGTTTTCCAATTTACATGTACCAGAAGATAGACCAGGCTGGCATGGGGCTATTCACAGCTTGGGGATCTCTTCTGAGTGCTTAGATTATAATTCTCCTGACAACAACCCCACAGGAGCTAACCTTTCGCTCTTCGGATGCCATGGTCAAGGAGGCAATCAGTTTTTTGAATACACTTCAAACAAAGAGATACGCTTTAATTCAGTAACTGAGTTGTGTGCAGAGGTTCCTGAGCAAAAGAACTATGTAGGGATGCAGAACTGTCCTAAAGATGGGGCCCCTGCTCCGGTAAACATCATTTGGCACTTTAAAGATGATGGGACCATTTACCATCCACACTCAGGACTTTGTCTCAGTGCTTATCGGACACCTGAGGGCCGGCCTGATGTGCAGATGAGAACTTGTGATGCCCTAGACAAAAATCAAATCTGGAGGTTTGAAAAATAGAAGCGCTCAAGGCTACTTTCATTTGGCGGTGCCAGTGGTGTCAGGAAAGTCAGAGCCTCAGTTTGTTTGTCCGCAGCCACGCACCTGTGAGTGCACGAGAAGGCTGGGGTCCTTTTAGGAACCTGGGTACGTGGTGCTGCTGTGGAGTACTCCAAGTGCCTTCCTTTGGGTTGTTTCATCTGAGAGCTTTGTCAGTGTGTCTCTTAGTTCTTAAAAAAATCTGACTGTGAATTGAGACACAACACTCAAGTGCCAGACTCACTATTAAAGAATGTAGAAGTTCAAGTAAATGAATGTGCATTTTGGGCTATTGCTAATTTGGTTACATAGAGTTTAGCGAGCACTGAAATCCTAGGTTTTATTTTTTTAAACTAATTTTTCCCTAATCAAATACAAATCAAAGTTGATCTTAAGGAGGGAAAGATGGGGGTTTAAAAGCTATCTGTAAACAGATACATGGAGTCATTGGAAGAGCAAATTACTTTGCATGTGAGCTTGAAAGTCTTTTTAATATAGCACAAAAAATTATACCCATAACTGAATGAAATGGAGAGATATTTACATTCCACATTTTGTGGTCTTTAGTTGTTGGACTCAACTGGTCTATACGTTGATACCTCGAACAGCTCTGCTTTTTAAGCTGTTCTATGAACTTTTCATGAGTGTAGGGCATTTTCTGATTGCACTTCCTTAAGTTATGAATGTACTAGAAAAAGGTTGAGAATACTGCACCTCCCTTTGTTAATGCTTAATCAAGGAGAGTAAACACAGTTGAGGTTTCTGACGTGAAACCCAACCGAGTTTATGAAAATGTGTGAAACTGAAAGTGGGCCGGGACCTCCACTGGACATGGCCCCCTCTGGGAGCTTGCACTAACTTGGACATTGAGGGCCTTTGTAAGATTACAAGGAAAAACCCTGAACCTGGCACTCCTGAGCCCTGCCTTGCATCCCTTCTCAGCCCATAGAAGCCTGGCGCTGTGGCACTCTCAGATAGGCGAATGAGGGTGGGCTCAGGACTGAGGAGTGCGACTGCAATCAGGTCCTCTAACATCCGTCTGTGTGGGCCTCAGTGGTGTTGGCTATGGGTACTGGGTTGGGTCTCAAAGCTCCCTCCCAGCTCTGACACATAGGCTGCATGGTCTCCCTTCTGTGGACTCAGTCACTGTGTAATTCCTACAACACCTTTTAATCCCTTCACTTTAACATAGGTAATGTTGAACAGTTGAGCCATTTGTAAAGCTGGAAAAAAGAAAAGCTTTTAAATATTAAGCAAGGGCTGAAAGCTGGGAATGGTGCACACACCTATGATCCCAGCACTCTGGAGGCTGAGACAGGAGTGTCACTGATTTCAAGGCCAGCCTGGGCTACATCAGAAAGTTCAAAGCCCATCTGGACTACATAGCAAAACTCTGTCTCAGAAAAATATGAATAAAAATAAAGTGAGGCATGAGATGTTAGCACAATGGTAGAGCACTTTCTTAAATGCTTGAGGCCCTGGGTTTGCAACCCAGAACTAGAACTAGTGAGCTGAGCTCACCTGAACTGTATATCTGTAGGGATAAAGTTCTAGTTACTGCTTGTAGTCTGCTATATAATTTTGACAATTATTGAACCAATTTTATTTTTAAAAATTTAAACTCTAATAAAGGTACTTTTTGACTAAGAATATATTTTCCAAACTAAATTACTTGAGAGATAAGTATATTTTTAAAAGTGTTTTTACTAGTTTCATACCAATGTTATATTCAGAAACCAGAGGCTGAAATTCAGTTACTAAACTCCATTATTTCACTTTGGATTTAGGAAAACTGCATGCCCCACCTAAAGAATTAGTTGACAGGGCTCATAAGTAAAAGTATTTTAAATATTTATATGAAGAGAGAATAGGAAGTTTGCAAAATCTAAATTTAAGAAAATTGTTTAGGGTGTCCATTTAGAAAATTAAAATTTCTGTGTAGCTATGATTTTTTCTCTTTGGCTGTCTAAAATGAAATTGTTAGTTACTGTGAGCCAGCCAGCAGCCTTAACGTTTGTTACATAGTTGCCTAACTCCATATGTAGTGTGTGTGTCCCCAGATTTCATATAAAACATACTCTGAATTTTTCATGAGCTTCACCTAAACTCATTCACTCTGTTGTTGTCTCCCTTTTTTAAGATATTTTTCTACATTTTACTCATTTTTAAACATTTTTTGTTGTTTTTTTTAGCCCCCTATCATGTGGCAAAATTAAAATGGACACAATCTGAAGCATTACTGGTGCATTTCTGCCTTAGTGCTTTGGTGCTGCCACCAAAAGGGAAGTGAGGCATTGAAGAGGAAAGCACTTAATTTGTCACTAGTTGTCCTGATTTAGGGTATGACCTAGTAATATTTTTGGGAAATATTTTAGGCTAGTGCCTTATTCTTGTCAACAATTCAGAGTGGTTAGGCTACTCATTCCTCATTACAGTATGTGTAACAGAGGAAAGAGATTTATGTTTTAGTATCTAGACAAGTTCCAATTTAATTACAAAACTATACTGTAATTCTACATAGAAAATGCATTTTAATTAACTTATTGGTACCAAAGCTCTCTTTTGCTGTAGACAATTAAGAGTTGACCTTTTAAGCTAAAGTTACATGCTTTGTAATATTTTAATGATGTATTTGGTGAGTAATTAGTTTCCACTTTAAATATTCAGTATGTCATTTAGTGATTCTGTGAATGATCTATATAAATATTTTTAGCAGTCATTTTTATTTATATTTGATAAAGATCTCTATAACTCAAAATAACTTCTTTGTAAAAAAAAAATTTTGTTTACTCACCCAGGGTAGGCTCTTGTGTGTGTTTTATGTTAGCAAATCAAAATTTGCTGGATCGAAGAGAAGACGGGGTGTCAACTTTAGTTAATATGATACTGTTTTGACTTGTCTTTTTGAGTTGTTGTTTTAATAATATTTTTGAATGAGCACAAAGAATGTTAAAGTTCAGATTGGTCTCTTAAACAGTGATTTTTTTCTGTGTGATAAGCATTTTTTTTCCTCTTTCATTAATGGTATTTGTAATGTTGATTAAGACATACAGAATAAAAAGTGTGCCTACTTATTTTTGCAAATAGATTCTGCTGACTTTAATCTGTGGGATTATGGTTCCTGTGTATACACTTTTAAATGTAATAGTTAAGCTTTTAATTCTTTTACTTATTTGAAAACGCACAACAATATAGAAAAAATATCAAGGTTCCCAGATTACTTTGCATGCTTTGGTGTCACTAACCAGTGGATGTTCTAAAGGGATGTTAGCACTTACTGCATTAACTAGTCGGGAACAAACTGAAAATGATCCAGGTTCTCTGGGACCCACTGGAGCTACTGTGAAAGGAGATGAGCTGGGAACTGGGGTAATGAGCACTGATTTCAAAATTCTGGGCTGAAAAGAAAAATGTCTGTCTAGTAGCTCAGTGGTTGTTACTCCTGTTCTCCCAGACAGCATGTATTTCTCTTCATTGATTCCACACTCCTCCTGTATGACACTGCCTGAGAATGGCTAGGCAGAGGACCCAGTGGTCAGCTGTCCTGTTGGCACATTTAGGATATGTATATGTATATTAAAGAAGTTTTCCTCTTCTCTGTGTTCATATATACTTAAAAATTGCCGTAAACATACTTACTCTAACCCTATTTTCTTGCTGGGTGACTCTTGCTACTCTGTACAAATTACTTCATCTCTCTGTGTTTTTGTTCCCTGAATGTAAAACAGGACTGGAAAATAGTATCTTGGTAGTTGCCAGGGTTGAGGTAAGGGAACAGAGAATGATTGCTAAGGAACGGGGATGGATTTTCCTGGGGGTGGAAGAAGTAATGAGCACGTTCTAGAGTTAGTGGCAGTGGTTGTATGACTTGGGGCAAAGCACCGAATTGTTTACTTTAAGAGAGTAGTGACTTCTTGTGTTATATGAATTATATCTCAATTTTCAAAAATACTTTAGGAATTTAAAAGGGTGGGGAAATTTCAGGTTTTTTAGAAGAGATCTGTGTGCTAGATTTTAGAGCAGCAGGTGGGATTTTATTATTGATATAATACAATGTTACAGTTGCTTTGTGATGTGAAGAATCAGAGGGGTGTGTGTGTGTGAGAGAGAGAGAACTTTCCAGCTTAATATTAGGTATAGCATGGACATTGGTTACTAGAGTTTTTTCAAAAGATTTTTCAGACTCCTAAATCAATTCTTTTGAACAGGAAGTAGATTACTGGAAAGATAAAATGAGAGCCTGTGTTCTGTGGCTGTTCATGGCAGAAAAGCAGATTGCAGAAGTCCCTCTAACTTCCTCATAATAATTGATGCCTATTTTATTGCCCTCCCAGGTTGGGCATGAAGAGGCACTTCCTTCAGGCTGGCAGCAGACTCAGGTGTGAGGGCAGCCTTCCAACCCTCTTAGTTGCTCTTATCTAATCTTACTGAAGAAAGGAAGGGTAAAGGCTTTATTTAGTATTCCACTGTTTAGTTACAGCTTCTGAGTGCCAGATCATCCTGTGCCCTGGGCAGACAGACGTACAAAGGTGCCCCAAACAGTTGAGCTTCCGAAGATGGTATGAAGTTTATGGTCCAGTGGTACAGACAGTTATTAACAAGTAAACCTACAAATCCATTTGCAAGCACAAATTGGTAAAGAAAGACACACAGTGCCGTCAAGGAAGGAGACGTACTGAAATGTAGAGGGTCAAGAAATAATCCTCTGCAGAAGTTAAGCTTAACAGAAGGACTAAAGGAGTCAACTAGGTGAAGACTGAGGAGTGGTGTAGGAAAGACCAGGTGTGGAAAAGAGTTTGTTCTAGGTTGAGGGGGTAAAAGAATCCAGAGAGAGGGCAGCCTGGCAAAGGAGGAGGGAGAGCGATGGTTGCAAGAGCAAGTAGAGGCAACTTGAGCAGCACTTGGGGGTTGCACAGTATCAGATACCCAGAAGAGTGTGTGCTAATCCCTGCAGCCAGTGGTGTGACTATTTGAAAGGAAGAGATGTCTCTGTAATCATTAAGGATCTTAAGATGAGGTAAGCCTGAAATGCCTAGGTGGGCCTGAAACCAAGTGACAGTGGCTCCTAAAAGAGAAATGGAAGACCAGGGAGGCCATGTGAAGCCGTGCATGGGATGGGATGATTGGGTCAAGGCAGGGACTGGAGGCGCCAGAAGCTGGGAGCAGAAGGGAGGGGCGAGCACTCCCCAGGCCTTCGGAGGGAGTGTGTCTTTGCCAGCACCTTCACTTCTGGCTTCCAGAACTGTGAGAATAAATTTCTATTGTTTTAGGCTTCCGCATGTGTGATAATTTGTTACAGTAGCCACAGGAAACTAAGTTTAGGGATTTAGTTCTCAGAGCTGTGGAAATTGTTGAAGGTTTTTTCTTTTTGAGTTTTCATGTTTTGTTGTATATGTCTACAGTACATAAAGGTTACATTCCTTGTGGGGAGTTGGTCACATGTATGTAATTCATCTTACATCTCCAGAAGATCACTCTGACTTCTTTGTGGAGACTGAAGTGTTAGTGAAATCATTTAGGAGCCATTACAGCAGGAGGTGACAGTAGTGCACATACAGATGGCTCTCCCCAGGAGTGGTGGGCTGATGTGAGACAGGATCGGGAGTTGCAAGCACAGAGGCGATGCTCACAGTCATGGGAAGGGATGCAGTCATCCAGGAAGACGCACAGCTGTGCCAGCAAATGGCCCATGTCTGAGCCCTGAATAGCCCCAAGCTTTAGATCAGAAGAGATAGCAAAGGAATCAGAGAAGGGATAATCAGAAAGACAGGAAGAAAAGCGATTACATGGAGTGTCATGAATGCCAAGCTAAAAATGTTGAAGAGTAAGAAGACATCATTCATTAGAGCAGGGAACTGACAGAGCTCTGCATACTGCTTTGCAGTGCACAAGACCACAAGGCGAATTGGTGATCAGCGTTTCAAATCTCAGTGGGGGAGGCGTGTCCTGCAACCTCTCATTGGGACAAATACTGTCTCACACAATGTAAAGTGATTGGAATTTTGTAGTGGGGATTTATAAAGAGAAACACCAGGAATTCAGTATATATGTAAAAGGCATGTTATAAACCGGATATTTAAGTGAAGTTGGTGAGAAGGCAACTTCAGTGGAGAACATAGGTCAGTGAATTGAAGTTCTGGGTAAAAATGGATGCTGCTGAGCAAGATGTGGATAAAGAATGCAAGTTGGCACCATAAACGTATTTGGTATAGGCTCTCACTACGCAGCTCAGACTCATAGTGATCCTCCTATCTTAGCCTCCCCGGCAGTGGGATTCCAGGCATGCACCACTATGGCTGGTCTTCACCACACGTTTTGATTAATGATTTGGAAGTGTTGAGATCTGCTCATGAGCAGTCTAGGAAGTGACCATGCAGTGGGTTACTGCGAGGCGTGGAATAAAGCCGTTCAAAGGCCCTCTTTTCTGTCAGTTTGAAATGTTCACCACCCGCCTCTGCTTGACTGACCTGTGTCCTCCAGGGTTCCTGCAGCTGAACACTGCCTGGGATTAATATGCCACCCACACACTGGATTTCCACCATGACTTCCTCCTTTGTCTTTCATGTTTCTTAGCACAATTTACAATTATAAATTGAGGATTTTGAAATAGCTAATAAAGATTTTGAATGTCCCAACACAAATGCTGTATCTCAGGTGACAGAGATGCCAATTAGCCTGAACTGATCATTATACATTGTGTATAAGTTTTGAAATGCTCATAAATGTTTACTATGTGTCCACTTGAAAGACAGGTTCAAACCTATCTTTATTATCTATTATGTTATTTATAATAATTATATTTATTATTATTTAATTGCTTTGTACTTTGTGCCTGCTTCTCCACTTGAATCTAAACTCTTAATTTAAAGATTTAAGTCTGTTTTGAGCGCCAGCCTCTTTTCCAACAGTGCCTTCCACGTCAGCAAGGTTGGATATCTGTTGGATGGATGCATAAAGAATGCAAAGGGTTGGAACAGGAGGAAGCCTGACCTAAGGCAGGTGCAGCTTGAGAGGGAATGAGCGATTCCTGCTTGGGAGGGTTTCAAGAAATGGGCATTCCCAAGCTCAGGTCGGGTCTACCAGCCTGAGATGCAGGGGCTTCCGGAGAGCAGGGTGTCGGCTACACTGAGACTATCCAGTGGGGGTTCCTCTGGCCTGTGGGTCACTTTAGAGGAGGAGAAAAGGCAGGACAAGGTGCTAGAGATACTCAGTGTACTCTGGAATAGGTCTACATAGTGGCTGATGACCATAGAAACAGAAGGCTTACACTCCTGGTTATGACTGGATGAAAGTGTGACACAGTGAGCTCCCTCGCCTCATCGTCTCTTAGGAAGTCTGGCCTCTTGGGTTTCGTAGGCTGGTTGGGAAGGAATAAGAAGGGGAGATGGGAGGGCACAGTGGCCCACAAGTGCTGTCATCCTTATCAGTGAATGCAGAAATTGAAAGTCCAGTAATCTTAATCTGTCCAAACCAAGTAGCTAGTAAACAGCCAGTGTGATCCTGGCCGGGCTCTGCTACCTGATGTTTTAGTATGTTTTAATTTTTTTTTAATGTATTTGGTACAGGGTCTGACTACAAGCTCAGACTCCTAGTGATCCTCCTGCCTCAGCCTCCCCACCGCTGGGATTACAGGGGACCTGCTACTTTAAACTGTGATTCTAACTCTGTTCTCTCTTCTCTTAGGTTAGTCACACTGTCCTTCAAGTTTAAACAAGCATTAAGAGTCCAAAAGGACTTCTGCTCCCTTACCAGTGTCAACTGTACCTTAGAAGTCTCAGTTTAAAAGCATGTGATTTTAGCAATAAATTTGTCACTTCCTCACTATTTGTCTATAGGAATCATTGACTCAATTCCTGTATGATATGTGGGGTGTTGATTTTTTAAAAAGAAAATGAGGGTAAATAATAAGTCATTGTCCTTTTTCTTTAACCTGGATACAAACAAAGTAAAATTTAGAATTTTAAAGTTACTTTTCTACAGTGTAGAAAAGTATACTGTAGTATACAAAAGTATGCTACTTTTGAAGCATAACAAAAGTATGGCACAATGTACTTTTTTCATTTGTGGTTCTTAATGACAATGTGTGCAGAACCTGTGTTGAGTATTTCTTATTTTAGCTTAAAAAATCATTCTCCGGGGCTTAAAAACCTTACTCAAAGACACCAAAAAAATGTAGTATTTCTCAAACTGAGATGTGTATCAGAATTGAAAAACTCAAAATTTCATGTTCCTCAAAGAATGTCTAATTTTCCTGGAAATACGCATCTCTTAACAGTGTTCCCAACAATTCTTGTTGAGATAATTCATAAGTCCAGTGGTCTGAGGATCACTTCTTACAGTTTTAAAGTTCAGACTTTAGAGTCTGATAAAATTAGATTAAAAATCAATCAGTGTCACTTTCTAGCTGCACAACCTAGTCAGGCACTTACCCCAAAAGGCCTCATTTCTTCATCTATAGAGTAGTGATAATGATGTTTACTTCCCTGTTGTGGGGCTGGGGAGATGGCTCAGTGGAATATGCACTTAACTGGCAAGTGCAAGGGCCTTAGTTCAGTCCCCAGTTCCACAAAAAAAAAAAAAAAAAGACCTTTCCTATTGTGGGAATTAAAGAACGCTGTGGATGATTTAGAAGTACTGGGCCTTAATCATAACTCACTACAGGTTTGTGCTGTGGATATTACCATTCTTCAAAGTTACGTGGAATTGAATAAATTAAATTTAGTTTCTCCAGATTGTCATCACAAAAGATTAAAGTACCAACAGCTTTTTTATACCCTAATTACACTAGCACATTAATTACAAAGTATCAGCTAGAAAGAAAACATGCTTAATTATTTACTCGTTCAGAACAGAACAGTTTTAAAGTAGTGCTTAATTACGCCCTTGTGCGGTGACTGGAAGGTGAGGATGAGCCAGCCCTGACGGCGTGGCGGTGCTGGGTCCGTCCAATCCTGGCTGCAGCGCGGCCACTTTACTATGCTGCCCCCCACCCTCCCTGGATTTATGAATGTGCGTGCCCAGCATCGTGTGTTGGTCGCCGCGCTTAGAGCTGTTGACAGAGGACTGATCTTCATTGATTTTGTCAGCAGGCCTCTTCATTTATTTTTCCATGAAGAAAACAGTGCAGTGTTTCCTCCGCATCCAGAAGCCAGCAGAAAGCTGGAAGTGGGCAGAAAGCGAGTCGTGGTCCATAAAACTGGAAAGCTGTTCAGTAATTATAATAGGGCCTAATGGAAGTCAAAAGCATGAAAGGTGGGCTGGCAAGATAGCTCAGCGGTCTAGAGCGCCTCCCAGGGACCGCGGTTCGAGCCCCAGCACCACATGCCATGCCAGCCCCTCCCCGCAGGGCCAGCTGAGCTCACACCCCACCCCCTTGAAAAAAAGAATCCGTGATGTGTAGCGAGACACTGTAATAAATAAAGGAATTTAAAAAAAAAAGCATGAAAGGTTTTTCTGAAATAATTTGAAAAAAATCCAAAGATTTCTATGTGACTATAATCTGAATAATTAGGTATAGAATGAAAACGTCTGAAAGAATATAATTCAAATGTACAAGATTATGTGAAATACATTATGGGTGTAGACTTATTTTTATTCTTTTTAATTCTAATACACATCCTTAACTCACCCAACAATTTTTCTTAGAATTTATCATAATATATTTGCATAAAGAGGTGTCACACATACTTCATTGCATCATTTTTTAAAAAAAATACAAGACTACAATCCTGACAAAAAAAAGCCGGGCATGGTGGCACATGCCTGTAATCCCAGCACTCGGCTGAGGCAGGAGGATTGTTGTGAGTTCGAGACCAGCCTGAGCTACAAAGTGAGCTTAAGGCCAGCCTGAACTGCATAGTGAGACCCTGTCTCAAAAACACATGACACAGACAAAGGAACTACAGAATAATGTACAGGACTACAAGATAAACCGTGAGAAGACTTCAGTGACCACATAGGAAATATAAAGTACATGTGTTGGTATATAAGTTTTGATCTACCTAGGTCTTAACCATCCAGCAGAAAAGCATAAATGTATAAAAATGAAGTATACATCGTGAGCCCATAATATTAAGCTGAGCTGTAAATGGATATGGTCGACAATTTCTTTGAATAACTCCCTATGGTTGCAGAATGCTGGAATGTGTTGGATTGTGGTGTCGAGTTCAAGCACCTAAGGTAGTTGAATGTCAATGGAGTGCCCACTTTTGACAGGTGTAGACAAAGGAAGGGTTGTAGAAAGAAAAAATCAGGATGTGTGTGTATAGACAGTACAGTTGGGATAGATAACGCTGTGCTTCTACATAATTCTATGAGAGGCAAGATCTGCACTAATGGTGGT